>JAMAMT010000025.1:0-177346 GCA_023630325.1 Syncephalastrum sp. PYS2702 | reverse complement strand
CCGGGTACAAATTTATTTTAAATGGCTTTTTTTTTTTTTTTTTTTTTTTTTTTTTGCTGTAAAATATCGCAGGATTCGCTAGAAATGAGGGGCTTCTTCCTTCTTCCAGTTTCATATTTCAGGCGGTCAGTATATTTTGGAGATAGGCCGACACGCTATGCCGGACGCGTTAATCCATAGGAATCAGTCGATCCGGGGACGTGGAAACAGGTCTCTGACGATTCAGTCCTTTTCTACCCCGACTAGGAATTATTGCCCAAATCTGACTGGCTACCCACCCTTCAGTCGAGGCGACACAAGGAGAACGCTAACCTTTTTGGTCGGCGATGATCAGATTTCGCGTGGCCACTGCGTTCGATTCGTGCCTGAATACATGTTTATCTGATATAAGTATTCTTTTCTACCGGGTTGACCGGCGATGGATTGACAAGATTTGGAAAGACTTTAACATTCTTCCTTGTTGTTCGGGTCGAACCGCCCTTTATATCTGGTGATCGTGATAGTGGTACTTCCTTGATATTCGCCTAACTAATCGATAGAGCGTTTACCGAGTATTTCACACCCTGGTACACAGTCCGTGGATGACACGTCTGCACCCAGTATTTGCGATTCTTTCTAGTATCAGACGATCCAGTGAGCTCAACCTTTCTCGGTTGCATATAGGGATCAAACAATGCATCAGATGAAAACTAAATGCCTCAACAGAATTATATTCGGACATCATGCATATCTGGGATGATCAGATCTATAGAGCTGGTATAGAAGAATTACATGCGCGATGCAGATTGAACTAAAATGTGCATTTTCTGTGCGGTTAAGACGGATATCCATCATCATGCTACATTTACCTTCAAATAACAAAATACGGGTGATGACCCATCTCACAATGTCTATATCAGCTCAGTAAACTGTGATGCACATTGAATAACAGAAAGGAAGAGTGCATGGCCCCTACTGCTTGAAGCAGAATAGACGCATTATGTCTATTTTTTGCTCAACTTCATTACTTGAAAAGAAAGGAAGTTCAGCAGGCTTCATCAGTAGTACTCCAAACCAGGTACATTGCACCAGCGCAGCTCGAGGTATAGCTATAGACAGGGGCAAGAACAAAACAATGTACTTTTTGTGCGAAATAACTGGAGACGCATGGCTCGAAAACACTGACAAAAATGTGCTCATATTCTTGGGCCGGCTGAATTGCGAAAATAAATGGCACCGACCACCAGTAAGTACTTGTCAAGCACTTCGAAAGCTATTATCCAAAAAGAAAGGCGCGTCGCACACATCATAGATTAACGCACCCTGGCATGCACAATTCAATAATATCTTTGCTGGAAGGACCACCTGTTTATACATACTGCTTGACATACTGCTTGCAAGACAACCCACAGATATATCTATATTTCATGGAGTAAAAGACAGAGGATAATAAACTAATATTACTTTGTAACTGGGACCATAGCGCAGCGATGGAACCTCTTACGTCGTGAACAAAGGATATGGGATACTTTACAGATCCACATGGCAGCAGTATCAGTACGGTCAACTACGCAAATCAACACGCATACAGTTGATTGTACCCTGCTTGATGGGAGTATGGAGACATAGACAAGTCAATAAATTACTGGCAAAAGTACATAAATACATTTATTGTTGGTTGGTTTTACATGTGCGATAAATAATGAGTTTACACAAAGCAATTAGTTGCGGAAAGTGCCCATGACAAGGGCAAGAAGAGCCATGCGGACATAGAGACCATAACGCATCTGGCGGAAATAAGCAGCGCGCTGGTCAAAGTCGACCTCAGGCTCAATCTCGTTGACACGGGGCAAGGGATGCATGACAATCATGTGCGACTTGGCCTTACCAAGCGTGTCATTGTTGAGGATGAAGGAGTCCTTGACGCGGAGGTACTCGTCTTCCGAGGAGAAACGCTCCTTCTGGACGCGAGTCATGTACAGCACGTCGGTCTTTTCAATGACTTCGTCCAGCGAGCTGTAGACGTTCTGCTTCACACCAGCACGCTCAACTTCCTCCATGACCTCCTTGGGCATGGACAGGGCATTAGGAGCGACATAGTTGAGGGTAACCTGGTAGTAGGCAAGGATCTTGACGAGCGAGTGGACAGTACGGCCGTTCTTCAGATCACCCACAAGGGTGATGGTGAGGCCATTGACAGTACCGAGTTCTTCACGGATGGTGAACACATCAAGGAATGCCTGTGTGGGATGTTCGCCGATACCATCACCAGCGTTGATGATGGGCACCTTGCTGTACTTGGCAGCGAGCTGAGCTGAGCCAGGCTGAGGATGACGGAGGACGACAACATCGGCGTAGCAGCCCAGGGTACGGACGGTGTCAGCAAGCGACTCACCCTTCTGGACGGAAGATGTCGTGGCTGACACGGAGACGACCTGACCACCAAGGCGGGACATGGCAGCTTCGAACGATGAGGAGGTGCGGGTCGAAGGCTCAAAGAACATAGTGGACATGACGCGACCTTGGAGAACGTTGATACCACCATAGCGCTCGACGAGGTTGCGCATCTCGTGAGCGACACCAAACAAAAGATGGAGGTCGTTGCGATCAAACTGACCAGAGCGCAGAATGTGCTTGCGGTAGAATGGCGAGCGGCCAATCACACGCGCGAGCGAGGCCGAGATAGCAGGCGCAGGGATCTGGTACGACACGAGCTGCTGGTCATGAGCACCCGCCAGCTTCACAGGGTCGGCAGCGGGCACCAGGCGAGGAGACTTGACCTCAGCAGCGGTCTCTGGCACAGGCAGGTTGCTTGCCATCTGCTCAAACTTCTGCTTGGCTTCCTTGACAGCCGACTTGACAGCCTGAGCTTGCACCGATACATCGCGACCCATCTTCTCGTCGCCAACGAGAGCGTTCTCCATGAAGACCGTCTTCTCGTCAATCACGACGCGGTGGACAGCACCACGAATGGTGCGGCCACCCAGGGGAGACCATGACTCCTTGTTGCTCCATGTCTTCTTGCGGTCCACCTCGACCTCAATGTAGGTGTCTTGCTGCGAGACGAGGCCGAAGATGCGGCGCGGGTTCTCGTGCATGCGGTCCGAGATATCCTTGAGCTTGAGACGACCCTCGGAGACGGCGTTAAGCAGGAGGGGCAGGGCCTCAGCAATACCAGCTGAAGGCGAGACCGTCTGTCTCTGCTCAGCGGCCAAGAGACGAGGGGTGGCGCCCACAGCAAAGACATCAATAACGTCGAGGCTCTTCCACAGGGCTTCTTGCTCGGCCTTGGTAGGCAGCAGGGTCGTGTTGTTGAAGTCTTCCGAGGTAAAGAAGAGAGCATAGACGGACACGTCGCAGGTAACCTGGAGACCCTTGTTCTTGCTCATCTCGATCAGAGCCAAATCGTTCTTGCTCATGACGTTGGAAACGTGGATGGCACGGCTGTGAAGCGAGGCCAGCAGCAAGATCGAGGCGAGATCGCTACCCTTGGCTTCCGTGACGAGCAGGTTAGGCCAGTTGGAGAAGACCGAGTCAAAGACAGACACTTGGCCGCTGCCGATCTTGTCCGCGTTCATATACACCGAAGCGACATCCGAGGCAACGCTCGAGAGGCGCTTGGCATTGTCGTGCGTCGCAGTGACGTTCAACAAGTAGTCAACGTACGCGTTCTTGCGCGAGATGTTGCTCGCAGCCTCAAAGGTGGCTTCGTCCTGGACATCTTCAGCAAAGGCAGACACAGTGGTGAAACCGGCCGCCATCGAAGCCTTGGAGACTTCGCCAAACTGGGTGTGGTTCTCAAAGATGGCGCTTGTGTTGAACAGACCGGGGAGAGTGGCGATAGTGTGGCTCGTCTTGTAATCGACGCCAGCAACCTCGAAGGGTTCCATACGGATCAGAGCCTCAAAGAAGACCTTGGCACACTTGACGTTGGTCAGCAGAGGAATCGAGTAGTCGACGGCCATACGACGCGAGCGGTAACCCTTGGACATGTACGATGCGGGGCGACGGAAGCGGTTACGCGAGGGCAAGTTGATGTACATGTCGATCAGGTTGTTGGACAAGTGCTGCTGGAGCGAATACTCAGCCTTGAGCTTATCGCCAGCATCACCGTCGAGGGCTTCCAGGTGCTTGACAGGGATGTTGTGCTCCTGGATGAAGTCAGCCGTACCGGTCGTAGCAAAGATGTTGTAGCCCAGCTCATGGAGCTTCTTGACCGAAGGCAGTAGCTCCATTTTCTCCTTGTACGAACCAATCGAGAAAAGAATGTTCTTCTTGGGGAGAGCAAAGCCGGTGGCCAACAGAGCCTTGAGATACGCCTCGTACTTATCCTTGCCAAAGCAAGCAACCTCACCGGTGGAAGCCATCTCGACACCCAGGACGGGATCAGCACCAGACAGACGGCTGAAGGAGAACTGGGGCACCTTGACACCGACATAGTGCTTGGGAATATCAACCTTGGGGTAAGGCGTGATAGGCAGACCCAGCATAGCGTGCGTCGCCATCTCGATCAGGTCAACGTTCATGACCTTGGAGACGAACGGGAAGGAACGAGCAGCACGGACATTGCACTCAATCACCTTGATCTCGTTGTCCTTGGCAATGAACTGGATGTTGAAAGGACCGGTCACGTTGAGGGCGCTACCAATCTTGGCGGTAGCAATCTCAATCTTGCGGACCGTCTCGGGGTCCAGATCCTGAGGAGGCAGGACAAGCGTAGCATCACCAGAGTGGACACCAGCGTTCTCAACGTGCTCGGAAATGACATGCATGACCAATTTACCGTCGACAGCAACGGCGTCCATCTCGATTTCCTTGGCGTCTTCAATGTACTTGGAAATGACCACGGGATGTTCGCGCGAGACGGCAGCAGCTTCCTTGAGGTAAGACTGCAGGTCGTCGTTGGAGAATACGACGTTCATGGCAGCACCCGACAGCACGTACGAGGGACGCACCAAGACGGGGTAGCCGGCCTTGTTGCAGAACTCCTCAGCCTCTTCAAAGCTGGTCAGCTCCTTCCATTGCGGCTGGTCAACACCAATGCGATCGCACATACGCGAGAACTTGTAGCGGTTCTCGGCGTTGTCAATCATCTCGGGCGAGGTACCAAGGACCTTGACATTCTGGCGATAAAGAGGCAGGGCGATGTTGTTGGGGGTCTGACCACCCATGGACATGATGACACCACCCGAACGCTCAACCTCATAGATATCCAGGACACGTTCCATGGTGATGTTCTCGAAATAGAGCTTGTCAGCCTCGTCATAGTCAGTCGACACTGTCTCGGGGTTGTAGTTGACCATCACAGTCTTGAAGCCTTGCTCGCGCAGAGTGCGGATGGCACGAACAGCACACCAGTCAAACTCGACAGATGAACCAATGCGGTACACACCTGAACCAAGCACCATGATACCGTTGTCATCAAACGACACGTCGTGCTCGACAGCGTTGTAGGTCATGTAAAGGTAGTTGGTGAAGGCAGGGAACTCGGCAGCGACTATACAAGACCATATCATCAGCACACCACCCAGTGAGTGAAACCTCCTTTTTCTTACCCGTATCGATCTGCTTGACAAAAGGCGTGATGCCATACTCCTGGCGCAGACGGCGGACAGCGAGCTCGTTCGAGTTCAGCTGAGTGGCGATCTGGCGATCAGAGAAACCAAGCTGCTTGGCGGAGCGCAGGAGGTTGCCGGGCACATTGGTCTTGTTAAAGTTAGCAAGACGGTGCTCGAGCTTGGAGACGCGCATGAGCTTGTTCAAGAACCATTTGTCGATCTTGGTCAGCTCCCAAATGCGGTCGACAGTGTAGCCCTTGTTCATGGCGTTGGCAATAGCGAACAGACGCTGGTCAGAGGGGTTCTGAAGCTCGTCATCGAGGTTGTTGTCATCGATGATGTCGGTCTAATTGAAATGACTTAGTGTCGCGTTCCACTCTAAGAAAGATATACTTACAGGGCTGAAACCAGGGAAGCTGTAGTCGATGGCACGGATGGCCTCTTGCATGGTCTCTTCAAAGGTACGACCGATGGCCATGACCTCACCCACAGACTTCATTGACGAGCTGAGGGCGGTGCTGACACGGTTGAACTTCTTCAGATCCCAGCGGGGGATCTTGACGACGACATAATCCAACGAGGGCTCGAAGCAGGCGCAGGTTACCTTGGTGACGCTGTTGCGGATTTCGTTCAAGGGAATACCCAGACCCAGCTTCGCAGCGACAAAGGCGAGCGGGTAGCCGGTAGCCTTGGAAGCCAAGGCGGACGAACGCGAGAGACGCGCGTTGACCTCGATAATGCAGTACTCCTTGGAGAAGGGGTTGAGAGCGTACTGGATGTTACACTCACCCACGACGCCAAGGTGACGAATGACGTTGACGGCCGTGGTACGCAGCATGTTGTAGTCTTCATCCGACAACGTCTGCGAGGGAGCAACAACGATCGAGTCACCGGTATGGATACCCAAAGGATCAAAGTTCTCCATGTTACAGACAGTGATACAGTTGTCTTGGCAATCACGAACGACTTCGTACTCGATCTCCTTCCAACCCTTCATCGACTTCTCAATGAGCACCTGGGGCGAGGTAGCAAAGGCCTTGTTGCAAAGCTCAACGAGCTGCTGCTCGTTGTCGGCGAAACCAGAACCGAGACCACCCAGCGCGTAGGCAGCACGGCAAATGACGGGGTAGCCGATCTCCTTCGCGGCCTTGAGAGCTTCCTCGTGGTTAACAGCCGAAGCAGACTTGGCGCACTTCTCATCAATCTCGTACAAGGCCTGGGCAAACAGGTCACGGTCCTCGGTGGTGATAATCGTGTCAATGGGGGTACCGAGCACCTTGACGCCCAGGGACTCGAACTCATCCTTGAGCTTGATACCGACGTTGAGAGCGGTCTGACCACCAAAGGTACAGTAGATACCATCAGGTTTCTCGAACTGAATGACCTTGCGCACAAAGTCCGGCGTTACGGGCAGGAAATAGACCTTGTCGGCAAGACCCTTGGAGGTCTGGATGGTAGCAATGTTGGGGTTGATCAGGATGGTGTAGATACCCTCCTCCTTCAAGGCCTTGATAGCTTGCGAACCAGAGTAATCGAATTCACCGGCCTGACCGATGGAAAGACCACCAGAGCCGAGGACAAGAACCTTCTTGGGGTAGAGACGCGGGTTCTTGGCCACGTTGTCGGCCTTGACACCACCGGGCATATCAATAGGAACCAGCTTGCCTTGCTCAGTGCAGTTCTTGACAGTGTTCAAGAAGACATCAAACAAGAACTCGGTGTCGCGAGGACCAGGGGTAGACTCAGGATGGAACTGAACTGAGAAAATAGGCAGGGACTTGTGGATGATACCCTCGTTGGAGCCATCGTTGGAGTTGACAAAAAGCTCCTGGAAGTCAGCAGGAAGGGTGGAGGCATCAACGGCATAACCGTGGTTTTGCGAAGTGATGTAGCAGCGACCGGAGAGCAAGCTCGTACAAGGAATATTCTGGCCACGGTTACCATACTTGAGCTTCATAGTCTTGGCGCCTGCTGCCAAAGCGAGCAGTTGATGACCCAGACAGATACCAAAGATAGGCTTCTCGGCACGCTGCAGGACGGTGCGCAGGCGCTGGAAGGTGGTTTCGATCATGGTCGGGTCACCGGGACCATTGGACAGGAAGAGACCATCGTACTCGGTTTCAGACGCAAAGTCATAATCCCAGGGAACGACCTTGAGTTCAACGCCGCGGCGGACAAAGCAGCGGATCTGGTTGTACTTCATACCCACGTCTACGGCCAGGATGCGCAAAGTCCGACCATTCACCTTGAGAGCGGTAGCCGGATCAGGCTTGTACAACTTGGGCTCCTTCAGCGAGACCTCAGCGACCAAGTTGCGAGCGTTGGGATCGACCCACTCGACATCTTGGAAATCTTGCATCCAGCGCTCGGTGCCATCCGCTGAGCCGGTGGAGAATCCGAGAGCGTTGGCAGCTGAATCAATGACAGAGTCGGAGGTCTTGGGAAGCAGAATCTTGGCCAAGAGCACACCTTGCATTCGGATCTTCTTGGTCAAGGCGCGGGTATCAATACCATAGAGGGCGGGGATGTTGTTCTCCTTGAGCCAGGCAGAAAGCGAGGTCTCGGCCAAGAAGTGGGAGTAATCAGGCGAGTAGTTGCCAACAATAAGACCAGCAACATGGATCTCATTGGACTCAAAGTATTTAGGGATGTCTTGAAGCAGCTCATCCATTTCGGTACGCGAAGGTGCACCATAGTTGCCGATCAACGGGAAGGTCAGCACCAAGATCTGGCCACGATACGAAGGATCGGTCAACGACTCGGGATAGCCAACCATGCCTGTTGGAGCATCTTAAGTTCCCGTATTCTCTCTTATGCATGGTATTGTCTTTTTCTCTTTCTTTTTTTTTTTTTCGCTCTTGCTTTTGCATTCTTTCTGTTTGTTTGTATTACCTGTTTGGAAGACTAATTCACCCGAGATGCTTTGGGCTTCCGAGCCGAACGATATACCCTGGAACGAAGTACCATCCTGCAACACAAGCGCAGCTGTCGTGACGTCCTTTGGATCTTCCACGGCGCTAACCGGTCTGTGAGGCGCGGTAGGCGACCGAGGAGAAATAGGCAAGGGTGTCGCGTTGGCGGCAGGAGCCGGGATAAGCGAAGTATTCACACCCGTGGGTGGAGCAGTGCCGGCAGCAGCGACTGGAGGAACGGGGAAGTTGGATGCCATGATGTGAAGAAAGTTATGTGTGGGATAATGTACAGATGATGCTCCTTTTTTGGTTTTCTTTTTTTATACAGTTGCCAGCTTTTATGAGTGTTAGCATGACATGCTAGCAACAAAATTATAATCTCAATAAATTACTTGGATCAGCGCGTCCGGTTTATTTGAGTGAGAGAGAGTGTATTAAAGAGGAAGGGTAGTCCAGGGATCGTCAGCCGAAAAAGCTGAAACGGAATAATGATGTTGACAAGGGCCTTTTTATATGACACCTATGAAAATTTTTAGACTCCAAGCCACAGATCGAAGCAATTTGATTCGTGATCCTGGCAGCTTGTGACACCTCGAAATGTTCTTTTCGCATGATGGCACCCTGCTTACTCTTCTTAGTGTTCCTATCCACTGCTGGGCGCGGTTTTCGACCGAAAAGTTCCAAGAATTTGGTACATCTGCTCCTGGTGTATAAAGCTATAATATCTCCGAGAGATTTTATCACCACAGATACAGAATTTGACAGGTTATTTGATTTGCCAAGCCGAGACAAAAAAAAAGGGAAAAAACCAGGCTTAAATACCAAAAAAGGAAATTGGAACTTTAACGTATGTGGCGGGCTGTGTTGGGCTTGTGAGGAGGTGGAATTGGGTTTACTAGTTGCTTTCCGGCCCAATGTCGTTACCATTCGATGGACGAGATGAAGCCGGACTGCAGGAGGGATTTACAGGCAGCAGGGCTCGTCTATCCTCCAATAATCCCTACAGAGATATCACAGCCGAACCCCCTTCTCCTTCTCCTCCTCGAGCGGACAACAATAACAACAACCGTGCCTTTCTGACCTTTGCTGTCAGGGACACACCTCGCCGCGAACCTATTCCACTCCGTCGTTCCAACACCACCACCGCACACGCAGGGCCTGTCGACCCTTCCAAGTTTGAAGCTGCCTTTGGCGAGCCTGGGCCACTCGTACCTGACACAAATACTCCTCCGCCTGCTCGCCGCTTTAGCTCATTTCGACGTCCGTCATCTTCGGGATCATCAGCAGCTCTTCTGCATCCGCATGCGAGCGATGTCAGCAATACAGCTTATGAACAGGACGTCGATTACTCTGATACAGCCGGTTTGACGGCCCAGGACGAACCAAGGCAGATGAAACGACATACGTCGCTGCACACCGTTGCCACCGTGCTACGTCGTGTTTCCCGCCGTGTCATCAATTTGCACAACAGCGACGCACCCAATCGACCGCCTTCGTCCATTGCTCCCCTCATGGCACCCGAACCCGAAGATATTCCTCTTACGGACGCGCCCACACCTATTCCTTCTGCGCAACCTTTGCCTTTGCCGGCCGAAAGTGAAGATCCTGCTCGAAAACGTTATAACGCTGCCAAAAATGAACTCGAAAAGTCTCCCATCCTTCTTGCAGGCAAGAGCTGCTATTTATTTGGACCCACGCATCCTCTGCGCGTCCTGCTTGCGCGCGTTATATCTTGGTGGTAAGTAAACTACTTCCGTCCATGGAAAAGAAATCAGTCTGATGCAAGAATAGGTGGACCGAAATCATCCTCATGTTCATCATTGCCTTGCACGGCATAGTACTTTTGGCGGTGGGATGGGGAACAGACCCGAATCCGGAGCCGCCATCTTCCTGGGGACAGTCCTGGGATCAATATGTCATTTTCTGCATTTTCTGCTTTTATACGCAAGTATCATGCTCACATGACTACTCTAAATATGGGCTCACATTTTCTGACATTTTTATCATGCAGGTTAAGCGTCATATGCCGTATCATCGTATACGGATTCGCATTCTCATGTCCTCCTGTCGACGATCCTGACAGCAAACAACCCGCTCCTCCGCCCTCCCTTGCCTTTTTACGTCACAGCTGGAATCGCATTGATTTTCTATCCGTCGTCTGCTACTGGGTCGACTTTGCCCTGCTATGTTCTGGTCAAGAAATCATTGATGACTGGCGTCGCATTTTGGTCTTTAAGGCTTTGTCCACTTTGATCCTGTTGCGACTACTCAACATCACCAACGGCAATCGCGTCATCCTTCAAAGTTTGAAGAAGTCAGGACCTCTCTTGGTGACCGTCACCTCGTTTGTCGCTTTCTTTCTTATCATTTTTGCGTAAGTGTGTAACTTTGTCGGATCGTGCGAAAGAAATTTATGCATAAAAAATTCCATGGCAGCATCGTCGGAGTTCAGTCCTTTAAAGGATCCTTCACACGCCATTGCGTTTGGACAGACCCGACCAACGCTACAAATACCAATGAGCTCCAACAATACTGCGGTGGATACATGAAAGACGGAAAGGAGATGCCGTTTCTACTCAAGGATGGCACCCCCAACGAATGGTCAAAGGGATTCATATGCCCTGAAGGCCTGGTATGCCAGGAGACCGAGAACCCGTTTGGCAACACGATCAGCTTCGATAATATCTTTGCTTCCATGCTTCTTGTCATCATTATTACGGGCAGTAAGTCAAGATTGCTGCTAGATACACATCCCACTGATGCTTTATATAATAGATCAAACATGGACGGACAGAATGTACGACATGATGAACGCAGAATACTTTGTGGCCTGCCTCTATTTCGTCGTCGTCGTGATCGTTATGAACTTTTGGCTCATCAACCTCTTCATTGCTGTGATTACCGAAATGTTTGCTAAGGTGCGTGAAGACTCGAAGCACTCGGCCTTCACCACGTCAACCGCCAAACCGGTCCTGGCCGATGCAGACGAAGGATGGTCTTTTGGCAACAGTGGAGCAAAGAAGCGGCACAACCGGTACAAGTGCCTGCGAGAATTTGTACGCGTCACGCACTACTTTTGGGTACTTCTAGTAGTTGCCGACCTTGTCGTCATGGGCCTAAAGAATAACAGCATGTCAGCTAGTCAACTCGACATAATCGGTAAGCCCGTAGCCGCTTCATCATTTTCCTGAGCTCATGTATTTTCAGATACGGCCGAACTCGGGTTTTCCATTGCGTTTTTGGTTGAGATCATACTGCGCTTCATCAGTCAATGGCCGTACTGGCGCACTTTTTTCGCATCCAGGACAAACCGGACCGATGCTTTTATCGCCTTCGTGACCTGTCTTATTCGTATACCACCCATTCACGATAACCGCGTTGTATATGCATGGTTAACCGGTTTTCAGGTGCTTCGCATCTACCGGATTGTCATTGCTATTCCGCGCTTGCGTACGCTCAGTGTAAGTGGTATCTGTCGAGGAAAAAGAATACTCGGCTTATAATCTTGAATTAGTCACGTATACTGGGTAGCGTCTGGGGTCTTCTCAACTTGGTGTTTTTCATCGTCCTAGCTACACTGTTGGGCGCTATCATGGTAAGCAAGTATGTTCTGCTATATATGTCAGACTAAGCGTGGTACAGGCGTATCAATTGCTGGAAGGCATCATGGATGAAGACTCTGGTGAAGAGATGCGCTTTTTCTCGGTGTACAACTCTTTTGTTGCCCTCAACCAGCTGTTTTCCGGAGAAGACTGGACGACTGTACTCTACAACACCATGGAATATGGTGTACCGACGCGTAGCACAGTGATGCATGCTCTTTTTCTTGTTCTCTGGTTTCTCTTTTCCAATTGTAAGTGTACTATGATTGGACATGTCCTCCACTTGCTAAACTTTACGGCGTTAGTGGTTTTGGTCAACCTTTTCATTGCTGTCCTCCTTGAAAACTTTGAAATTGCGGAAGAAGAAAAACGCCAGCAACAGATTAGACAATATGTGCGGAAAACAGAGAACGTCAGCGAGCATGACCCGGTTATCAGCAAATGGAACCTGTACCGCTACTTCAAACCACATCCACAAGGGCTTCAGATATCGAGTATGCCTACCAACTTGATCTGGAATGCAAAGAAGAATGTCGTACGCGAGTTCATGAACGAAGCGAGCGAGACCGCTTATGCTGAAAAGCAGGTAAACTGATAACGAAGCACGCAAATGGTGGTGTATTCATATGAAATGTTAGACCGAGGAGGACCATCCAGTCCTGCGAGGCACGCAGCCTCTCGAGAGAGAGAGACAACGTCCCGTTACTCGGGCGATTGATTACTTGGGCAACCTATTTCGATCCAAGAAACCAGCGTATCAAATGTCCGCGAGTACCACACGCCGAAGCATGAACTTGGATACACGCAATGTCCTTGATCAGTTCCATACTTTCTATGACAGCGATCGGCAGCATGGCGAGAATGAAGCGCACTCGCTTCGAGGATTGCTCGATTCTTCCAACAAGGACGCGGCTGGGGCGTCTGAGGCTCTGATACATGACGTCGAGGAACGTCAGGCTCTTCGACAGGAGTTCATCACCGCGCATCCCACCTATGATAAGTCACTATATGTGTTCTCCGTCACGAACCCTATCCGCCGCTGGTGTCAAATGATGGTACCACCGAGCCGAGGCGAGCGCTTCTTTGGTGCCAAGCCCAACACACTCGCTAGCTGGGTGTTCTATGGCCTCATCATCTGCGCTGTCGTTACGACAGTTGTCCTCACAATCTACAATTCGCCTGTGTATCAGTTTGAGCATCGGTACGACACGGACCACTTGCTGATTTTCACCCACATTGACTGGGCGTTCACCATTATATTTACGGTCGAATTCATCATCAAAGTCATTGCCGACGGTTTCCTTCTCGCGCCGAATGCCTATCTGCTCAACGGCTGGAACGCGCTGGATCTCTTTGTTCTGATCACTCTGTATATCTCCAACTTTGGCAAGTTTGCTTCCTCGACCGGGCTCGAGCGTGCGTTCCGTGCATTTAAAGCTTTGCGTGCGCTTCGATTGATCAACCTGTTGAAGCCCGCCCGTGAAACGTTCACCGTCATTCTTGTCAAGGGCTTACCCCATATCTTGGATGCAGCCGCGTTCTGCTTGGCGATTATCATCCCTTTTGCTTTATATGGCCAGAACATTTTCATGGGTCTCTTTTATTCCTGCAACGACGACAGCGACGACATCACCATGAAAAGCCAGTGCGTATACGAAAGCACGCTGGGTATCGAAGCGCCTCTACCTGAAGACGGAGAGATCTATATGCCGCGAGTCTGGCAGAACCCCTATGTCTACAGTTTTGACTCTTTCTTCAAAGGCCTGTTGATGCTCTTTGAAATTGCCAGCGGTGAAGGCTGGATCGACGCCATGGAAGCTTGCATGTCTATTGCCGGCAAAGATATGAACCAACAGCAGGATGCGAATCAACTTGGTGGCGGTATCTTTTTCATGGTGTACAACATCGTCGGTTCCATTCTCGTCATCTCACTCTTCCTGGGTGTCGTATTGGAAAACTTCTCTAAGCGAAACGGCACGGCGTTCATGACAGCGGACCAGCGACGTTGGCTGGACCTCAAGAAACTCCTCGGACGAATGCGTCCTGCAAGGCGACCCAAGCAGGTGCCAACCAATGGTATCCGTCGTTGGTGCTTCGATCGAGCGGTGGATAAACGAGGCAAATTCTACAAGATCATGACCGGTGCCATTGTTCTCAATATCTTGTTCCTATGCACTGAGTCCGATCAAGAGGATAACATTACTGGATTTTCCGCAGCAAGAAGTAAGTTAATTTCCCTGACAATGGGGACAGACCTAACATGAAGTATTAGGTTATGTGAATCTACTATTCATCGTCATATTCTGGGTCGAGATTGTCATCAAGTTGCTCGGTCTCGGTTGGAGCGCTTTTCGGCGGAACCTGTGGAACGTTTATGACCTTATCGTCGTCACTGGCGGTACCATCACACTTCTGACAACGCTTGGCCCTATGGTACGCCAGGTGAACCTGGAAGGTGAAAAGCTATTCGTCACTGCCCTTTGTTTCAAGCTGGTGCAGCGAAGTGACAGTCTAAATCAGTTGTTCACCATTATCGCGCAAGTATCCTATGATCTAGCATAAAACGTGAACTAATGACCATTTCACAGTGCTTCTGCCTATCAGATAGTTAACGTTTTTGCTGTGTGGTTCATCGTCATGACCACCTACGCCATCATGTTTATGGAAATCTTTGGGCTCACGAAATATGGTATCTCAACCTCCACGGAGTATGAGAACTTTCGATCGTACTCGAACACCATGATTTCGCTTGTGCGCTACTCGACTGGGTAAGTTTGATCGAAAGCATACTGATCATTCGCTTACATGAGCCCAATAGTGAGGGATGGAACACAATCATGCATGATTTCACTATTGAAGCACCCAGCTGTGTGCAAGCCGACAATTACCTCGACTCAGATTGCGGGTCACTGAGCTGGGCGTACTTTTTGTTCCTGTCGTTTAACATTATCTCCATGTACATATTCACAGCCATCTTTGTGGCTGTCGTGGCCGACAACTTTTCGTACGTATATCAAATCGCCTCCAACTTTTCGTTGGTGAACCGTGATGAGATCCGCCGCTACAAGAAGACGTGGGCAGAGTTCGACGTGCTACGCACAGGCTTCATTGAACCAAAGAACTATATCCCATTCTGGCGAGTAAGTTTGATCTGATCTATAAACTGCTCGGTATGCTTAGATATGCTATAGAATCTAGGCGGCGTGTTTGGTGTGCGCATCTATGATCCTGAGTATTCGTACAAGAACTTGGTTTCTAAATGCGGTCACACGGGTGATGCCATGTTCAACGCCAAGCAGGATCCTTACGAGGTTCGCGTCGACTTACATGCTCTCAACCACAAGCTGAACGAGCTGGATAAAGCCACTATCCACCGCCGCAAACAAGATTTGGATCATTTGTATTGGGTACGTTCATACCTGATATGAACACTCAAACGACTCACCTCATGTATTAGGAGGCGGCCCTGACCGAAAGCCCGAAAGGTGTCTCGTTCAATCAAATGCTGCTTATGCTTGCTCAGCGCAAGCTAATTATTCCCGAAGATGCACTTCTTATCGAAGAGCTAATGGCCGTGCGCAAGAAGCAAGAGCTCGTACAAACGCTGATCAAGATCGATCGCGTCAAGGGAATGATTGAAACGATCGCTTTGCGCAAGAAATTCTTACAGCATCTCAAGCAAAAGAAGCTCGAGCAAGAGGCCAAAACAGATCGGGATGACTGTAAGCAAGATGCGTCCTATAGCACCAAAAGTAAACTAACAAACTGAGCCTCTCTAGTACCTTCGATTGTGATCAACCGTACAAGTAATCTGAATTTGATGGCACTTTCCTCTGCCCCAGGCACACCCATGACGCCCGGTTATTTCCATGACGATATTTTATCCCCTGTGCCAAGCCCTTCGCATGACCGTACGTCTTTTGGTAGTATCATGGAATACTATGATCCAGATCCCAGTCCGACACACGATAGCAGCGCAGACTTGGGCCTTGGTCAAAGCATGTGGCATGGTATGTGGATCGACAGGATGAGAAATACTTGTATTGACCATACCTTCGTATAGATCTGCTCCAAAGCGAAAAAGCGAATGATACCAAAGAATAGAAGTAAAAGTGTAAATAGTGCAAATGCTGTTGTATATCCAACTTATTTATGAAACAGCCAATCATCGATGTGTTTTCATCACTCGTCATCCTCTGGTGCATCTGCGCCGAACTGCTTGTAGTCGATCTTTCGGCCACGTGTCCGTCGGCCACCTTCAATGATGACTGATGTGTCCAGCGCTTCGAGCTCGTCCTCTGTATAGCACCAAATATCCAAATATATCAGCAAACACGAATATGTCTTTAGTGCGATACGTACCGGAAATATCATCATCCTCTTCGCCACTGCCTGCCTCCTCCTTTTCAACCTTCTTCTTGGGCTTTTGCAGCTTCTTTTTGCTCTTCTTGGGTTTCTCTTCCTCTTCCTCTTCTTCCTCCTCCTCCTCCTCTTCTTCTTCCTCTTCATCCTGGTCTTCGTCCTCTTCATCGTCTACTTCATCCTCCTCGTCTTCGTCATCGTCAACGACAAATGGGTCCTTCTTAGACTTTGATTTAGGTTTACTTGAGTGGCGATCAGTCAGATGTCCGTTGGCAATAAAGTGAACAAAAGTGATAGCTTACGGAGAAGTCTTGGTCTTCTTCTGACGCGGCGACTCCTGTTCAGCGCTGTCTTCGTTCTTGCGCTTGGCAGCGAGAGCAGCTAATTTGGAGCGACGATCTGACATGCTTGACAAAAAAAAGTAAAAAGAGAAAGAATGAAAATAAAATAAATGGTGGAAGCGCGTCTGCGGGAGAAAAAAAAATCGCGTATCTTTCGTTATTTTTGTGTGGGGGTTACGCGATTATGTGCGGGGCCTAAGCCCACACGATAACGCCAAGCATTCAACTTTAGATACGACGCAATATTGCTGGTTTCCCTTGAGTATGCAGTCATAATTACTCGAGGGCTCATCACAGGCTGTTTCTTATGGTATGGAATTATCAGAAGCTGTAATACGATATGACAGCAAGTTCAGGCGACAAAAGGTCTGATGAATTTCATTCAACTGGCGCATGACCTGTGCAACATCAATTTCATCGAGGTCCTTTCGTAAATCACACCATCTCTGTTCATCCATGCAATTAAATTTCATTCATGAAGTATTGTATTTTACTGTCCTTTCGATAGACCATGTTGGACGTGAGATGAAATGTACTAGGTACGCTTATTATTTAATGGAGTGATGATGTTTATGGCGTGATGCAAAAATAGAGGATTGTAAACGTGGATATGCAGTGTCTGTGCTCTAGCTGATTCAACTAATCTTTGGACTTCTTCTCCTTCTTCTCCTTTTTCTCCTTCTTCTCTTTCTTTTCCTTCTTTTCCTTCTTTTCCTTCTTGTCCTTTTTGTCCTTCTTGTCCTTTTTCTTCTTCTTGTCTTCCTTATCCTTTTCCGGCTTGTTCAATTCTTTTGACTTGTCACTGTCATTCTCCTGAGAGAACTCGATAGCCTCTTTGTCCATCTTTTCCTTCTTCTTCTTATCCTTGCCTTCCTTGTCCTTTTTGCTCTTCTTCTTGGCTGCTTTGGTATCTGCTTCATCGGAGGCTTTCCGCTTCTTGGGTTCTGCTTCTTCTTGACGGTGCTTCAGGTAATCTGGCATCACCCGAGAATATTTTCCTTTTTGTTCAACAAGGCCACGACCGCCTTTCCGAGCTGTGCGACCTTCACATTTTGCGAATAACTCGGCATCGGTCATCTTGATGGAGTAATCTTTGGTATCTTCGTCGCTGTCGTCGTCTTCGTTAGATCTAAATTAGGTATTAGCAAAAACGGTAAATAAACGATAATAATAAAGTCAACGTACGACGGCAAAGGTGAAGCCTTGACAAAAGTGCTGTACAGCGATGTACGTGCAATCATTTGGGACATGCTTGTTTTGACTTCTTTAACGCTGTCTGACATGTTGAGATTATCAGCTACAGCAGCCATGCTCATGGAGGGACTGTCGCTGCCTGAGCTCGGCGATGCCGAAGCGCTTCCTGACTTTGCCTTCTTTCCTGATGGTCGTCGATGGCTGATGATACCCGTATCTGTCTTTCGCATGTCGGCTTTGTTCCCTTTGACCACTTTGACCTGAACAAAAAAGTTAACACGTTACCAGCATTATTTTTGGGCATACATGCCTCATTCTTTTCGTCTTTTGCAATAACGACATTGCTGGCGTTCTTATTGTACAAGTGATCCCACCAAGCAAAGTCCCAGTCTTGGTTGCCGCTGGCGATTCCCTTCTTGTCATTCTTGACGGTGACTGAAATGTGGGAAGACCGTCCACTTTTGTCTTTGCCTAAGCCTTCGCCTCTGAAGTACATTCAGTACAATTGCTTATTGTTTATTACTCTTGCTTACTGGTTCCAGCCAAAGCGTTCGAGCTGTGTCTTTGCAAAAGATCCGTTCCACTTGTCCATAATTAAGCAAAGTACAAGAGGAAGCTTAAAAATTCACTGCGACCAATAATGCAAAGCGTCGAGGGGGTGGCTTGTACGTCTTTTCTGGATTCATGCATTTAGGTGCTTCGTTGCTATGCAAGTCCAAGCAGGCTACTCGTGACCCAACGCAATCAACGTTTAACCCTTCTAATGCCATCCTGCTTTTTGATAGTTGATGGCCGGCATGACAGCAGCTGTTTAATATCGCTGTATGCACCTTATCGATATACCCGCCAACATATCACTTCGCTTACTGTGTAGTTTCACAAGCTAGGATTCCCTTTTGTGAACAGTCAGTGCTATTCATTCTTATTGAATCAATGGTATAAACTCAAAGGCTAAAAGTTGATCGGCACATATTCATGAAGCAAAGTCTTCGTAGAAGCAACCAAGGCACCGAATGCATACTCGTCATACTTCAAGAGTTACCGTCATATTTCCGGGACATGGCTATCAACGAGTGCCATAACGTCCCGTATTTGCTTCAAGACACTCAGCCAAACAGTCTGACTCAATCATAAACACGCATTTACTGCCCGGAATACTTATGAATATCCACCATCATTCTGTGTTTGGTTCAAGCAGGTCAGCGCGAGTACGAGTACCACGCAGTTAAAAGCTAAACGGCCTTGATGTGCACAGTAGAATTGCTGATGGCCTTTGCCTTCATAACACTATTTCAAGTGGACATTATACCATTTCAATTGTATAGAATTTTTAATCAATGTATAGCACGTTTAAGGAGTGTCGTAAATTAGGTAAATCTCGTCGTCGAAATGAAAGTGACACTCCGTTCCATATAAAAAATAGGAATTTACCGAGTCGACACTACCAGCGAAAAATAAAAAGGCACAGCCACCAATTCAGATTTTTGGATTTGCAGCTGTGCTATACCACGGTACAACAGAAAGGGAAAACGTCAATCACCACTGGTAGTCCACCCTTGCTGGAAACGTATAGTATCGCTACATAAAGTTCTGTGCATGCGAGTTTTGAGCCATTTACTGTGATTTCATATTGCGTCAGATTATTTTGACGATCAGTATCATTTAGTCTATTATTTTATGGCTGTGCGAGGGGTGAATAAACGCAAGTAACTACAGAAGATGATTTAGCCCTTTTTTATCATTACAGCACTCTCATTCGCCGCGCATGATTTCATGACCCCCAGCTCGGCAATATGTACAAAAAAAGTCAACGACTCAGACACGGCGCATCAAGGGTAGCGGAAGGAGCAGAGAATATTACCCTCTTAAGGCACTCGGGGGAATCCTGCTTGCAACCGCGTCAGCCAAATTCCGGGATCTCAGTCCAGTGTCTCCCTACACAGACCTAAAAAGAGTCAGTGATCCATATTCAGTATCATATGTGCCCCAAAGAATGCAAGAATGTAATTCAAAAGCTTGTTATATTTTCCATTCCTTTGCGTCACGACAGTTTGGTGCGGCATTCGCAGCTATTGTCCCACCGAAATAAACCCACATGGAAATAGTTAGTGTAACATATGGAGGGGTCCTGAACGCACGCGGGACGGGCCCCACCATGACGAGTCCAATTCATGACACCATGACGGGGGCCACAGCCTCATTTTCGCTCGTCTTTTTCTTTCGTTCTTTCTTAACACTCTTCCAATCTTCTTTTCTAATCCACCACACGTTCCTTTTCTTTTCCTCGTCATGGCAAGCTCTACTATGAATACAAGCACCAGCAAAAAGAAACCGCTCCCGCTGTTTGGTCTATTCCGCAAAATGGGCAGCAAACCTTCCTCACCCACTACACCTGTCAAGGATGATTCGCATGCGCCTGACGAAACGCGCCCGAAAGAAAATTTCAGGCACTCGCCATTAACGCCTCCTCCACCGATTGCCTCAACTTCCTGCGCGCCTGTTGTTCAAACCCAGTATCCTACCGCGGCCCGACGACGCCCACGGTCTAAATCGTCTGCCGCGGCAGACCGCCAGCGAGCGCCACTGCCCCAGCAACAAGCAGCACACCGCGCGCGCAGTCTCGTTGCTCGTGAACAAACACTCAACAAACTCTGCCAGCGCGAACGTACTCCTTCCCCTACATCTCCCAACATGGCGCGTTCGCCCGTTACAGCACCGCCAGTACCGCCTATGCCTATGCTGCGCAAAGTCTCCTCTGCGCACAATCTCCAGAGATCCACACGACACCAGCATATCAATATTCGCGAAACACCTGCGTCTACCATGCCCCATCCTAAACAGCCACGGAAACCTATAAAGACCCAGATACGGCCCAACCTCAGTAGCACTGTGAGAGCTAGCCGGTCCGCAAACTTAATTCGCGAAGATGACGACGATAAGCCATTGGCATACATGTGTGACGAAGACGACCGGGACCTCGTTCCCATCGCCATGCTCCAGAAAAAGGATGATACCCTTCAGACGGCGGCAGACAAGTACAAGCAGCGCGTAATGGAGCAGCTTCGCATGGAGGATGATGGTAGCGAGGACGAAGACAATATACCTATTTCAATGGCGCATCGCTCACCCCGTCCGGGCCGTCGGCGACGTGCCCTAGACGACATTTTTCCGCATTCTGAAGCGACTTGCAACACTCTGCCGCAGGCGGTTTAGAGTTTATAATTATTATCATAGCTTAATTCCCTATTTTCTACTCATTTTGATTTCTATGCAAAAATAAACCTAGCTTCAATATGAAAATTAGACATATTTACTCAGAGATTCTAGACTTGGTTGCGAACGGACCGGCCCCAATGGTAGATCGCGGGATTGTCTGTGTTACATTTGGAAGAGCCAAGCATTCTCGCGCTTCTCTATTTGAAGCGGACGGATGGGTGCACGACTCCGAGACCACGTGTTTCTGAAACACAGTGCTTTGATCCGCGCACACATTTATTTTTTCTGCATCCTCGTTCCAGGTTCATGGTTGAGTTGCAGTTTTATTTATCTACAGTCACACTCGCCACCGGGAATTTCTAATGTTGATATTGCTTTCACAGCTCTTTAACTGACTCAGGAGAAGACGTATCTCTCATTAATGTGGACGTGTCGTTACGTCCACAGGGTACTGTCATACCAATGGAGTTAAGCGATTCTTCCCAGAACAGACTACTTGTTCGATCCTGCTCTTGCCGGGCCTGCAATTGCCGTCGCTCGCGGGTCTCGTGTGACACAGTAGGCTCGCGTGGTATATATATTGCCATTTCAGGGCGGCGTGGCATGGGAGGTTGCTGGCTTGCTGCCTCCGTATATGTGTCATCGTCGAAGCCGACACTCTTGTCTGTGGACCCCTGCTCCTTCTCAGGCATATTCTGGTAGGCGCTCCGCCCCTCGTTTTCTGCTTGTCGGATGCGAAATACACGAACAAGGATCCAGTGGGTAACAATAGCGAGTCGTGGATGGGTATATGGCATATAGACTCGATTTGCGTCGAATGGATCGATACCTATGATAGGCCGACGGTCGTAACATGCGCTTGACACAGACTGAAATTTGCGGGGTGTACTGCGCGTGGACTGAATGGAATTTGGGCGCGCTAAAGGTATCGAAGGCGATCTGTCGATAGTGTGCGAACGGACAGGTTCATGCAGCAGAAGCATCTCTGGTGACCGCGCAGAAGGTGATAACATAGCGCTGGCTGTGCTTTGCATAGGGTACTGTGCAGAGACACATCGCACAGCTTGGCGTTGTTTTTTGACACATGTGCAAGACGAAGCTTCATCACGTTGTGCGCTGGGTATCATCGCGGGTATTCGACGCATATAGTACAAGATGGAGTGGAAATAGCTGCGGTGGTGGATGCCATCGTGGTCGCCATCGTGGTCGTCGCTGCTGTTATCGGAAATGTCGATCTCGTAATATTCGTGTACGTATTTCTGGATGAACCTCCTGGCCTTGCTCTTTACCACCGTAGTAACAAAAGGATCGCCGAAAAATATGATTGCCACAAAGACACCTATTGTAAGCATGTAAATAACATATACATGAGATCTCATATCTACTACTATTACCCATGAGACTTCGGAGAAAAACAGACGCAAAAGCTAAGCCGAATGGAGGATACAGGCTTTGCAAAACAATTGTCTGGACCGCGAACCCGCAAATGTAACAAATCAATGGTACTATGGGATAGTGAGTATTTGAAGTTCAGTAATGTCATTTATCACGCTTACCCATCAAATAAATAACGCAGCGAATAACTACTTTTGTCACCATGCTAGTGCGCTTCTTTACACTTTTCTTCTGTCGCTGATACGTATCACCAGCAATAATTTTGCTCTCCCTGCGTAGCTTGATGAGCGCTATCACCGAGCAGATCGCCGAAAAAAGAATAAGCAGCATGAGGAAGCTGTACAGCCACGTCCACACGGCTTCACCGCAGTAACTTGACGCATAGTAGATTGCGAACCTTCGAAAATTAACGTTAGCACGAATATTCCACGTACGATAAACGACAGCGCAATTCGTACCAACATGAGTGGTGATCATCTCCTGAGGCACATGAGAAGTGAAGATAGTAGATAGGTAGAGCGAGCGAGACCAAGCTGTAGATCAAGGCGAATATGTAATACATATATTCGTGGTAATTCTTATGTTTCAGCTGGAAAACAAAGACGACCAAGAGGTTGACACCAATGAGGGTAAGAAAGGCAGCCGAGGCAATCGCGCAATAGTTGTTGATTATGGCCAATGGAAAGCATGCGGAAGACTTGCTCGATATCTGGATGAAAATGATATCGCAAACAGCATTGATCATGTTCATGATGGTCGAGAAAAAGACACACCGGATGGATACCCGGGAGGCTTTGTACTTGTAGTACCATCGTAAAACCGCATAAACGGTAATGGTGGCTATGCACCCGACGAGCGAGAAGATACAGCAAACAAAGTTGAGGGTGCGAAGAACAATAAACGAATGAGGTGGGTATAGATAACTATCATTAAAATAATCGTCATATGCAGACGAGTATGTCATAAAGATTGTTATGTGGTAGAAAGAAAAGACGTATAAAAAAGAAAAAATCAAGGATGTGATGGCTTGACCAGATATGTAACCCTTGTCAATACTGTGGATTTTTTCCAATCAAAATTAGCGGCCATGAAAATCTCTATTTTTCATACGTAACTTCAGAAGGTACGTGATTTTGTATCTTTCCTAATGCCCCAGAAGGGACCGGGGAAGATGAATAATTAACTGCGGAGAACAAGGCGCAACCCTTCACCCAACTACAAGACTTGTAGTACCAAGCGGTGCATCAATAATCCTTCGGGAGGTACGTAGACTTCTAGCTCACGTGCTACAGCTATGCCGTTTGAGGGACGTAGTGCACGGTACACCTTTTCTATTTTCTGGGTTGTTACATCTGCAGGTAATGTTCTTGCCTTTCCAGCGAAGCTTAGTAGTCGTTCTCGAGGAAGCATGGAACAGATGACAAGATATGCGAGAAAGCTACGTAATAAACCGGAATTCGAGGGCCAAAGCTTAGTAGGAATGGTAACATCACTGATGAACTTTGACTTGGGCGAGGGTATTTTTGCTTATAGCGGAAAGGCGGGAAGCCAAAGAGATATATTTGTTATTACTCAGCGTGTGAAAGGCGGTTGAGGATGTCCAATACTGATTTAGCGCTAATAGGACATAGTATAAGGGTAAGTAATGGTCGCAAAGGCTCATTGCGGTAATAAACAGAGGAAGGGTACAGCAACACGGAGATGGAGAAACCCTAAATTTATAAAACCATCGTAGAACAGTTGACAATATTGGTAATTACACGTTCATGGAGAGATAGGAGAGGGCGGTGTTTTGGAGCGCGGCATAATAGCCGAGTAACTATGGATGCTCTCAATGAAATCTATGTCGTAACGCACACTCGTTATAAAGTTTCAGCGTCTGGGAAAAGAAGACAGAAAATAGAATTAAGTCATTAGGACCTGACTACGCTTTAGGCATTTTCAAACTGAATTTTCCTCTAGTCAAATCAGTACCTTTGGGAACGCTCTTTTGAGGCTGACTACCCGTTCGATCAGAAAAATGACTTGGATTTCGTATATTTACAAATTATTTGCCTCGTCAGAAGAACGCAGAGAATCTACAACCGTCCAGTCTACGCTATCAGGGTGTCCGTAGTCAAAGTTTATGGTATCAAACGACTCAGGAGAGGTTGTGCCGTTCGCTCGTTTCGGGTGATGGGTTCGTAGAGGACGCTCCTTACTGGACTCAAATGAGACGGTTGGCTCCCGTGGTATATAAACTGATGTTGCCATGCGGTGGGGCATGGGTGGTCGTTGACCTGGGGAGCAGCTGAGTCTGGTGTCATCAGCGAGGTCACTTTCCGTCGGTGGGCTGGGTGTCAGCATTGAAGGGCTTGGTTGTTCATAGTCACGTTTTTCTTCGTCCTCCTCCGCTGGACGGATACGGAACACACGAACGAGAACATAGTGGATGACAGTAGCGAGACGTGGATGGGTATAAGTGACATAAACCCGGCTTGCGTCCGTTGGATCGATGCCGAGAATACCTCGGTGAGCCGAAGAGGTGGGCGATATGGATTGAAACTTCCGGGGTGAACTACGAGCGCATGGAGAAGAGTCTGTAGACCTCAGAGGGGACGTCGATGGTCTGCGAATCGTATATACAGGATAATGTGGCTCAGGTGCTAGGAAGATGTCATGTTCTGGTGACTGAGTGGAGGGTGAAAGACGTTGCTTGCTGTGCTGCATTGTGATACACCGTACAGGTTTGCGCCGCGTTTTAGTGTCCTTAACAGGGGAACCACCTCCGCCATTTATGCCGGGACATAGAACTTGTATGTGACGACCAGGGCACATGGTTGTGTCCTCTTCATCATAGGTAGGCTCGTCATCGTAGGTAGGCTCGTCATCGTAGGTAGGCTCGTTGTTTTCTGAAATCGCGATCTCGTAGTATTCGTGTACATATTTCTGAATAAAGCCTCTGACTTTGCTCCTCATCAACGTGGTTACAAGAGGATCGGTGAAGAAAATTATCGTCATAAAAACACCTAATAAGAATAAAAAATAAGCTCCTAGAGACGAGGCCCAGATATTGCGCATTTACCCATAAGGTTACGAAGAAAGACATGCATCACGGACAGGGCGAATGGAGGATCTAGACCTCGCAAAAGTATGGTCTCAAAGATGAATCCCCACAAAAAGCAGACCAACGGCACTAGATGACAAATATGTGAGTATGCTATATAATAAAAAAATGTCGTAAAGCACACCAAGAAGATAGACAGCAGAACGAAGAACCACTCTCGTGACCATGCTGCTGCGTTTTCTATTGGATTTCTTGTGCCGTGACGCTGCTTCTAGGCTGCTTGCGCCAGCCCAGCTGCTGCCGGATGACTTGAGATCACCATGGTAAAGCTTGCTTTCCTTGTATAGCTTGACCAAAGCTATTACTGAGCAGATTGCTGAGAAGAGGACAAGGAACATGAGGAAGCTATACACCCATGTCCACACAGCATCACCACAGTGACTTGATTCATAATAGACTGCAAACCTTAAAGAAGAGTATAATTAGCGGATAGCTTTCCAGGCAAACAAACAGGCAATCGACAAATATTGCACTTACCAGCATGTATTACGGCCATCGTTGTGAACGCACGGGTGCAATGTATGATAAATCGGCATAGCGAGTGAGCCTAAGCTGTATAACAGCGCGGCAGTGTAATAGATGTGTTCGAGATACTTTTTGTGTTTCAGATGAAAAACGAAGACGACCAGAAGATTGACGCCTATTAACGTGAGGAAGGCAGTCGAGGCGACAGTACAATACTGGTTGACTATAGCGAAATAAAAGCATGGCGATGACGCTTCGGATATCTGTATGGAGGCGATATCAAATATGGCGCTGAGCATTGTCGCGATAATGGACAAAATGACACACCGGAGGGATACCCGAGAGGCTTTAGATTTGTACAACCATCGCAGGAGCGCATAGACGATAATGGTGGTTAAACATGCGAGAACGGAGACGGCGGCGCAAATCAAAGTGATCTTCCGCAGTATGACGAAACAGTTGTAAGAATAAAGAATTTTGTCGTCGAAGTAGTCATGATAGTCCCGGTCCGCCATAGAGTTCGTACATGTAGAGAAAGAGGAAGTAAGGTGCAGCAGAAATTGTAAGGGTAGAAATCGGATCAAGATCAGGACCCCTGTCAGTAGCAAATTTTTTCTAATCGAGTCAACCTTAGAAACCTACCTACTCACCTTCTCATGGTACAAGAGAAAATTGCCAGTACATTCGTTCCTGTTTGCCTGACAGTTCAAAATAGCCATTACGCAGTGGGCGGTAATATCCAGGCAAGACCCTTTACGGGTGTCACCTTCGCAGCTTCTCGCCCCGATCATGCGCGCTCTCACACATTCCGGATGTGCGCTGTAACGTACACATGTGGATATGGGCTAGAGAAAAATACATAATTGTAATAGCAGAGCGATAGCAGATATGAGATGTGGCAAGGGCAACACAAGCGAGATGATCTTTTTTGCCCTCTTGACAAGATGCAGTTACAAATACGATACTGTACATACAGAACAGGCGGACTGCACTAGTGCCATGCGGTATGACGAAGATTTAGAAACACACGTATACAAGAAGAGTGGGGTGTGAGCCTTCCCGCTTTTGTGTCAGCGCCCACCCGCAGAAAAAAATCTTTGATTCTTTTTTTTCCCTCTTCTGCTGTATACTTTCTACTTCCTACTTGAATGTCTGCACCATCGTCTTCATTTCTTCTGGCCTTGACAGGCTTACAACCTCGCGGCGAAAGTGACGGCACCGGAGGAAATAACGGCACGCCTGAGCTCGGTTGGGAGAATGTCGCCGTTGCTTCCGGATTCATTGTCGTCAATGGTGCGCAAATGAAGATAATAAGGAATTCTGAGTGGAGGGCTGACAAAGCACATGGTTATTTTTTTTCAACGTTGATACAGGCATCATGTCACTCGTACTGGGTCTCAAACTGGAAGCATCGCTGATAATTGCATCTGTCCGGTGTCTGGTGCAGCTGACGATCATGGTAAAACCCGAAGCGAAGACGCGTGGGTTAGTTGAGTTGCATCGTTTGGTACTCAGACAGCACTATCACGCAGGGTTATATTCTGGAAGACGTTTTCAAAGCGCGGCACCCAGCTATTATTCTTCTCATGACCGGTAAGAAAGACTCATGCTTGTTTTGATCGAAGTTGACCTTATGCAATAAATTAGGCGTCTTAATCATTTTGGGAACATATGAAACTGTGTACAACAAATCCAAGCAAACATACAAAGGCATGGTAGGTGTAACCTGAAAGCAGTAAAGGATTCGTCGGCTAGTGGACTCATCAAACGGTACAGTTCGTCTCGGTCTTGCTGTCGACCGGATTTTCAACCTTGTTGATCGGTATCGTTGGCAGCCGTTATGCGATGGAACAAAACCCCTTTTGGATCCCCGAGACATTTATTCCGACCATGGGCATGTTGCTAGGTAACATGATGAGTGGCATGGCCGTCGGCCTGTCCAGCTGTCTTTCCAGCGTCAGCACACGTAAAGAACACATTGAGACCTATCTCGCTTTTGGTGCCAGTCGATGGGAAGCCGGCCAATCCATCGCTGTCGAGGCTGTGCGCCTTGCTATGCTGCCTACCATCAACCAGATGTCCGTGATTGGCCTTATTTCTATACCCGGCATGATGACAGGTCAAATCCTCGGTGGTGCGCCAGTGATGAACGCCGTGCGCTATCAGCAGATTATCATGTTCTTGATTTCGGCAAGCACCGCTCTCGGTGTTCTTAGCGCTGTCGTGGTAAGTCAGATTCCAATAAACTCCCAATATGGTAATTGATCTCTTCTCTGTTATCCAGTCTTGCATCCGTGTCATGATTGACAGCCAGCACCGCTTGCGACCTGAGCGCATCGTCCATGGCCGTCCTAGCATTTTCTTGGATATCCGCGACTTGTTCGTCTGGCTTTGGCGCATGCTTGCATACGCAGCCTGCTGCTGTGGTCGATTCCGGAAGGACAAATCCTATGCTCGCTATTCACCAGTAGACGGAGAGGAAGATGACGAGAGCACGGACCACGAGGGTCAGCAACGACCTTTACTCAATCAGGACCAACATTAGATTTTTTATCCTCTGCATACCTTAATTATGTTCCTCTTCCCTCACTCTTGGTCACACACATACACACACATACACACACATACACACACGTACAACGGCCTCATTTTAAACAAAATCCCTCGTTCCGCGACCCTCATGATATCCTACATTGTTACAAAAAAATAAAATCGAATAACGGGTGATCCGACAGTACACATGCTTTATTTTTGACGCTTATATGAAGTGTAGATGAGAGGGCATACGAAATAATGATGGGGGATGATGGTATGTACATGAATGAAAAGTAGAGTAAAAACGGGGGCATATGGCGTGAGATAAAGGACGACTGAGAACATCAAAAGCGACAGCAGCACAGCATAAGAATTAGACTTTGACAGGACATGCAGGGCACCAGCTGAGAGCGTAGTGACATTTGTGTTGAAGACAGTAATTTTGAGGAACAAGTTGGATAGTCGATAAAGGCACGGGCGGCGAGCGATAAGAAGACAAGTGGAAGGCGGAAGAATCGGGAAGCCACCGGGTGACGGTTGCAGTCGGGGTCGTCGGAGCAGGATTTGCCGTGGATGATGATAATGAAGGCGCGGATATAAACGACGTAGCCTGATGCACTACGGACGAAGGCGGTGAGGGCACCATTGTGGTTGTAATTGTTGCTGCTGTCGATGGATTGTAAGGGTCTCCGGTCGTATCACTACATGGTGGTGTCGCTGATGGCGAAGGCGTAGGCGACATCCATGTAAATATGGAAGATATACGGAAGACACGCGGATGAAATAATAGTAATCAAAGAAAAGAAAAAAAAGAGATGAGAGGGGCAGGAGTAAAAAAAAAAGGGTATCTCGCAATTAAAAAAAAGTTGAGCTGCGTCTCATTTATTTTCGGCAACAACAAACGTCCAACTCATCATCGCCATGGTGCACGTTGCTTGAAAATTATTTTTATTTCTTTGTTCTGTCTTGCTCCAAGTATAATTAAATTTCAAGAAACCGAGGAGTATAGAAAGTAGAAGGCAATGAAGGAGAGTTGACCTCCTCTCACATTGGCTTATACAGTGCGAATAACCCATCTATCCCTTATCAACTGTCATGCCATTTTGGCCATCTCGACCCTTACACCACGTTCAAGGCTCCGTGCGCTGGTGCCAAACATCTTATCTGCTAACTATCTGTCCGGTGTCCGCAGGCACCGGTCGTTTGGGTCGCCGTCTAAAGATCCATGATATGGTCCATGTTTACTTTCTGATCTGACCCGATAAACTGGAATACGCTATAGATTTCGCTTATTTTGCAAGTCGAGTTTATTGTGGCTGTTTGCGAGAGATCAAGCAAATATGCTTTTCAATCGTATGAGCAACGTGTTCAAGGAAACGCGGTACTGGTACTGGGCAACCGATGTGCCGAATGTACAGCTATTATAAAAATTTACTTCTTTTTTTTTTTTTGGTCGCTCGTGTTCGGAAAGCCTCCGCTTCAATCGCTGTTGATCGCCAGCCTCTTTCATTGGATTGCGGCGCGTGCGGGCCTTGTGTGATGATCATTTGCCGTTTTTTTTTTGCGGACTCGAATTTGTTGGATACGCCTAATATCTGCCACAGTATTTTCTATAAAAGCGAGGGCGGAGTGGTAGTAGATAAGACAATAGCCAGATGAAAGCAGGGTACCCATCTGGATCGGGATAAGAAGCGGTAGAAAGATAAACCTGATCCCTTTCACCTACGAGGAATACTGAGATTGTGGACGTCAGGGACAAGATCACCGTCCATTGAAATACAAGCCGCGACGTGCATCGCGTGGTGCTGTGAATCCAGAAGGACGAAGTCTGCTCAATAGAATAAGGTTGAAAAAATATATGCATGCTGTCTATAATTGAAGATGTGCTGTTTCGTACTTCAGTTACACGCTTATCATGGAGAATCTCACAATTGCCCAAGACCCCCGACATAGCTAATGTAGCACTGCGCTTGAACCCCAAATTTCTGCGAGTTAAATGGCACTGCATGGGAAGGATTGCTACCGATTTTGTCGCTAAAAGCAAAGGCTATTCTAAAGACCGGTTGAACCTATCGTACAATACTGATAATAACTCCAGTGCTCAATATGCGATCACCTTTTCAGTCATCCTTCCTCATGCGGATAAGGTAAGCAGAAAATTCCTGACGACTTACAGTATGTTTAGCTGCCTATGGCAACTATCGTTTACACTCGTCACATCCAGACTGTCTGCTGCGGATAAAGTTATAAGCTCGGAGCCAATTGAAGTCACTACGTATGTATTTTAGTACGGTATAACCTTTTCCCAGGATGGACTGGTCATATGAATTTCGCTCTGGATGCTGGTACTATGTAGCGATCCAATAGAAATGTGGTTCAGAAATCGCACTTCCCGCATATGTATCTATATAGCTTGCGCAGGCAGGGATCAGCAGCAAGAGGACCAATAGTAATTCGACGTCGACGCATTTTTCTGGCTGAGGCAAACAGTAGAATCATGAATTGTAAGAGTATTTACGTATCTGGCCGTGCAGACTGCTGCCCTATACAATCAAATGACATTTGCAACGACACCTGTATACGAACGATTCCCTGCTATATGTGATTTATTTTTGCTAGATCGACGTAACATCAGTAGAAGCGCTATATGATGGGACATACGTAAATATCATATAATAGGGGAGGAGTTATTGTGTCGCGAAAAGAATGGCTAAATAGTTGAGAAGTCATGAAACCAGTTAGAGATGCACACATTACGTATAAAGCACTTTTTAAATTGGACACTGTGTGCTTTTTTGCCATCTTGCGAGGAGCATGGCACGTGGCTGTCAAATCAGGTCCCAAACGCATAAATATCACATGGAAATATATGCAACTGTTTCTTCGGCATATGAAAATGGTGGTTTGTGAATACAGTCGCTTGCTCAGCAGCGCGTGATATCCATGTTATAATGATCCTCCAGCAAGCAGTGAATTGAGTTGTCAGTGGTCTATTCAACGTGCAAAGTGCATGCAATAGATCACCATGTAGACAATTGGAAAATTATAGTTAATAGATACACAATGGTATGGCTATGTAATGCACCATATTTATTTTACAGAGTGATGCTAATTACATCTTTGGAGCCAAGCGGTTGTAGGGGATGGTAAGATAGCGCACAATGTCAGTGTACATCTACGAATCAAATGATGATATCAGAAAAGTGCGATGCGTCAGTGAGTATTACGTACCTCCTCCTTGAGCTGGCGGTAGCAGATGCCAGATTTGGCCTTGGGAGCCCACTTGAGAGCCAGAGCCTTGGCTTTGTCAAAGACTTCTTTCTCGGGAGCAATTTCGTCGACGATGCCTTGATCCAAAGCTTCCTGAGCCGTGAAGCGATGTCCTTGCAAGACCATGTTGCGGAACGTGACAGGCGTCAACTGGTAACGCAGGATGGCGGCCATGCCAGGAGCAAGCGGGGAAGGAAGATCAACTTCGTTCATGCAGATGTAACCACGGTCGGAGCGCATCACACGGTAGTCTATTTAGGTTATTAGTATGTGAGATGGATTGGATTGGAACATGCGCGAGGAGGCGGCACTTACCGTGGGCCATGGCCAGCATGCAACCACCGGCAAACGCGTGGCTATACAAATTAATTTGTTTCAGAACATGGTAGAGAGTGCTGGGAGTTTGTCTTACCCGTTCAAAGCAGCGACGGTAGGGATGCAGAAGGTGAGCATGCGACGCAGCAGGGTGAGGTAGTGTTCCATGAAGGGAGGGTAGCCCACCGCGTGCTCGAGCTGGAGACCATTCGAGTAAATCTTGCCCTGACCGGTGGTGACCAATGCCATGTCAGTAGGGTCCTCGCAGGCCAAAAAGATATCCTCCACGATCTGCAGCGCCTCGAGAATGGCCTTGCAGAACTCGGTCGTGAATCGATTGTCGGCATGGTGGAGGTGCAGAATGAACAAAGGTCCTTCGCGGCTCAGCGTCATTTGGTGGTTCGAAGCCGAGGGCAGCTTGACAGGGAAACTAACTTCAGGTGCTTCAGACATAATAGAGAGTTTGCTGGTATACAGTGATAAATGAAAAGAGACCAACGACGGTCCACTTTTATATGTGCGGGAAATGCGGGGTAAGGGCGGCTATTTCTCTTTCACATGTTTCCTAATCTGTTCCCGCTGACAAAGCTTAAAGCTCCAAGCAGTAAGCAAAATTTCTGACGGGTAAACAAGCTGGGCTCTCTCCTACGCCTCAAGCAAGTGCATGGTCTGAATTTTTCCTACGCCGCAAGAAAATGGATGACAGTCGATATTTCAAAGTCATACTTTATGTATTTGGGATAATTCTGATGACCGTTCTAGGTGCTACATACTATACATGCGATAGCTTCGCCAGATGTGATATCCAGCGTGATCGTAAAACGCGACCGCCTCCACCCAGTCCACATACGACTTCTCTACCCCGCGTCGCTGCAGGACTTGGTGTGCATAGTCAACCAGACCGAGTCCAAGTTTACGTCCGCGCTGCTCCTCGGCAATACCGACGCAGGCCATGCCACCGCTCTTGGTGCCAAACAAGGCTGGTTCGGTCCACACCAGGTCGCTGCGGCGTTCGTGAGAGATGTAGGTCGTGTTCAAGACTAAGCTGCCAATGATCGGTCCCTGTGCATTGCCTTGACGCGCGACAATCAGATCCTGATAGTCTCCCAGCTCAGCATGGTGCTGATACGTCGATTTCCAGTAGGGAAAGTAGCGCTGCTGGAAAGCATAGAGTTCCCAGAGCTCGCTAGGTCGAATTCGACCGAACCACACTTGCTCGTCTGCCATGCGTTGCACGAGCGAAGCGGGTGTCTTGTACTGCTGGATCGCGTCATGCTCGAGATCGTGCACACGTGTCCCGGCCTGCCAACCGCGGCGCTCGAAAAAGCCAGCATCGGCTGAATCAGGTACGCCGGGGAAGAAGCGCGGGTAACTCGCTCCCAGTTGGAGGCGCTTGACACCTTGTTGACGCAGGTGCTCGAGTGCGGCATCATGCAAACGGGTACCAACACCGCGCCGACGGTGGGCGGGGGATACCATCAAGAGCATCAGCTCGCCGCTTCGGTCATGCGTCTCGCGCCGGATTTGAGTCGCCACGAAACCAATGATGTTGCCCTGGGGATCGCGTGCGACGAGGTGCATGCCTTCCATGGTGGTGTTGAGGATCAGATGGAGTTTGTCGAGCGCGAGCGGGAACGTCTTGTCAAAGATCTGCATCCAGAGCACATGCACGGATTGAGCGTCGGTCGGCTCGCGATACGTGGTAAGGAGAGGACGCGTGGGCTGAATGGCGTCGTCGACGTTCGGGATGGTCACAGGAAGATAGCTTCGCGCGTTGGTCTCTCCAAACATGACTCGGACAGCCGCTTCATGCGCAGCAGGAGTGTATTCGTATGTGACAAGGTAGGCGTTCACGTCGGGGAACTCCATGAGGTCGTAAGGGTTCATAACAGCTGCGACTAAGAGCTTCTTGGCGTGCTTGTGGGCGTGCTTGACCATGTCAACCTGGAAGGGATAGAGATTTGCATTGGCGGTGCCCAGAATGACCAGGTCGGCGTCCGCGATTTCTCGCGTCATATCAGGTGTGATTTCGTTGTAAATGACATACTGGACGTTGGCGTGGCGTCTGGTCAGGGACGCGTTAAATGAGTTGAAAGGCTCCTTTTCGGAATCGACAGCGAGGGTGGTCGGTACATGAGCTGCCAAAAAGAGAACACGCTCTTCTTTTTTCAACTGGAGAGGCAGCAGCTGGGTGCGGTCGCGTACCACAGTCGGGATACGGTCATAGAGGTCCTCACTAAGGCGCTTGTGTTCAGGTGCGCCCACGCTATCCAGCGGTTTCTTATCCAGCACGTCTTCCCAAGACAGGAAGCGCTCCTTGAGCTCAGCAACGCGGCGGAAGGAGGCCTCAAGCGCAGCCTCGTCCAGTTTCTTGGCCTGAAGGGCGTCGGCGATCTTGGTGAAGGCTTCCCGCTGAAATTCATACGTGTGAGAGATCATGGCCATATCGTTGCCGGCCTGCAGAGCAACAAGCGCGCCTTGAGCGGTACCGACTGTGTCCTTGACAGCTTCCATCTCGAGACAATCGGTGATGATAATGCCCTGATAACCCATAGACGTACGCAGCAGATCGCGCACGACAGACGACGCCAAGCTCGAGACAAGGCCAGGCTCAGGGATGATGTGGGGCAGGGACATGTGGGCAATCATGACAGAGGTGGGATAGGCTGGTGCATCGGAAGGCACATCAAAGGAGCGCTGGAAGGGGACGAGCTCCACTTGGGCGAGTTCGTCGATGGTTTTTTCAATGACGGGCACACCTAGATGAGAATCGGTCGCTGTGTCGCCGTGGCCTGGGAAATGCTTGACACTGGTGGCCACCTTGCCATGGTGATAGCCTTCGGTCTGCGCGAGACCCAGGCGGGCGACTTGGTGAGGGTCCTGACCAAAGGAGCGCACGCCGATGACCGGGTTGAGCGGGTTATTGTTGACATCCAGGACGGGGGCGAGGTTCCAGTTAATGCCAAGCGCGAGGAGCTCTTTGGCAGTGGCGCGTGCCACTGAATACGCATCCGTAGACGAGTCAAGTGCGCCCAAGCCCATGTTACCAGGGAGATACGTGCCACTGTGACCCAGGCGACGGACCACGCCATTTTCCTGATCCACCGCGATAAAGAGAGGACGGGTGTGACCTGCTTTGCGAGCAATCGTCTGCAGCTGATGAGTCAATCGCTGAACTTGCTCAGGCGACTCAATGTTGCGCGAGAATAGAATGACCGAACCCAGGTTGTGATTCTCAATCAGGTCAATGATGCCAGGTGTAGGTTCCAGGCCATGGAAACCGCACATGAGCAGTTGGCCCACTTGAGACTTGACTGTGTTATCGATCGTCATTTGATATACGAAGGGAAGCGAGACGAAAAAAGAGAAGAAAAGGTGCCTCTATATTTGTGCGTGGTGAGATCAAACAAACATGGATTAGAGGTCTTTGTTTGTTGTTGTCATTCATGCAGCGCGTTCTCTCTCTCTCTCTCTCTCTCTTTCTCTCAGCCTGGCCACCACACATCATTCCCCTCAGCCCCGTTTCTAGTGTTTTTCACTTACTCTTCTCTTCTAGACTAAAATAGAGTGAAAGTTAAAAAAGAGAGGCAGATGATCTCGGTATGTGATATGTATTTTTGGGAGGGTGATACAGGGAGCAGGAAATTTGGTAAGCGTGGGAAGGGATCAATACAACGACCCTGTGCAGGGTTCATATCTGCTTTAGAGTTTGGCGGCTCTCTTGTCGGCCTTTTCTTGCTGCGCCTTCATCGTGGCTGTGATATCCGCTGCTCGCCGGAGCTCGGTCTTGCCCAGCTGAGCACGATGCACCTCATCCGGTCCATCCGCATAGCGCAGCGTCCGTGCGCGAACAAAGAAACTCGCAAGAGGCGTGTCTTGCGAGATACCAGCCGCTCCATGGGCTTGCATCGCACGGTCAACAACGCGGAGGAGCATGTTCGGCACAGCAATCTATGGGCATGGTTTAGTTCATGGTTACACCGGCTGCTCCGTGTCCATCGGGCGGTGTCTTACCTTGGCCATGGAAATCTCCTTTTTGGCATCCTTGGCCTTGACCTTGTCGATCTTATCCGCTGCATTGAGAACCAAGAAGCGAGCTTGGTCGATCTCAATGCGAGATTGGGCAATATCAGCCACGATGGTACCGTGTTCAGCCAGGACCTTGCCAAAAGTGCGGCGGGTGGGGTCGGTCACACGCGCAATCATCAATTCGAGGGCGCGTTCAGCCTTGCCAATGCAACGCATGCTGTCAAATAAGAACATTTAAGCAGTGAAATGAGTACTTGACTAGCTCTGATCATCTTTTTCTTCCATTTACCAGTGGTGAATACGACCAGGACCCAGACGGCCCTGGATAACCTCGAAGCCACGGCCTTCGCCAAGGATAATGTTTTCTACTGGAACGCGGACATCTTTGAAGACAATCTCGCAGTGGCCCTCGGGAGCGTCATCGAAGCCAAAGACGTGCATGGGGCGCAGGACGTTGATACCAGGCGTATCGGCAGGGACGATGACCAGACTCTGCTGGCGATGGCGGTCAGCATTGCCGGCATCGGATTTGCCCATGACGAGGTAAACTGCACAGCGCGGATCGCCTGCACCCGAGATCCACCACTTGCGGCCGTTGATCACGTATTCGTTGCCCTCGCGACGAATATTGGTCTCAATGTTGGTCGCGTCCGACGAGGCCACCTTGGGCTCGGTCATGGCAAAGGCCGATCGAATCTTGCCGTTCAGAAGGGGAACCAGCCACTTTTGCTTTTGAGCCTCGGTGCCGTACTTTGCAAACACCTCCATGTTGCCCGTGTCAGGCGCAGAACAGTTCATGGCCTCGGGGGCCAGCGAAGAGCGTCCGGTCAGCTCCGCAATAAGACCATACTCGACGTTCGTTAAACCGGCACCTTCCTTGTAGTCGCGTCCCAGAAAGAGATTCCACAGACCCAAAGAACGCGCTTTGGTCTTGAGTTCTTCAAGCACAGGCGGGATAACCTTTTAAATTTAGATCAATACACCAAGATTCCCTATCCATTCTTTTTCGCTTGTTTTACTCTACCTTCCATCGCTGGTCACCCTGTCCCATCTGTGCCTTGAAAAGGGGCTCAGCAGGGATACAATCATTCTATGTATTTGCTACTATGAGTATCCTTTTCTATCCCTATAGTGAAAACAACAATGGCTTACCTCAACGAAATCCTTCGCCTTAGCGTAGAGGTCGCGGAACTTGGGCGATAGTGTGTTGAAATCGATCAAGGAGTTGGTAGCCATGGTTGAAGAGCAAGAAGCTGAACAAGGAGCAACTTTTCCCCGCAAAAACTTGAGCTTTTCGTACTTTTTAGGCCACCGCGCTTGGATAGGAAAAAAACTGACAAACTCCCACAACCGTGCGAGTTCCTGACTCGCTATAATGAAACACCGACGAATATGCTTAGCTAATATCTAAAATATGCAAAATCCTACAGCTATCTACTACATTTAAAAAGCTGTATGCGTCAATGTACTTTGGCATTATTTCCGAGTAGGCAGGATATGGTCTCCCGACGTTCATGCTAGGTAGGTAAGAAGCTCGTAGTTAATTAAATCTCATTTAATTCGGCGCTGTCCAGTGGACACGAGTTAAACGTCGGCTGAAACTGGAGATTTCTGAACATCGTCATTGTGTTTCCCTTGAGGAAGTTCGATACAGTTAAAAAGTCTTACAGCTTTTGCCAATATACATGATATCATAAGAGACCATACAACGTACATAAACAAGAAATGGAGCACAAAGGACGAGATGTGAGATGAAACAAATATATACTATTAGAAAGAATGCAATAAAATACAAGGAACGAGAGTATGAATGGTCCGAATAATATGTAAATGGGCAAGAATTACAAAGGAGGAGAGAGATAGATTGGCTCTCTGCATATAGGACAAAAAGGAAGGGGGAATATTTCAAAAGGAAGACAGAGACAAAATCAAGACGAATGTGAATCCTGTTGTTGATGATAATTGCTTTCGAACGAGGATAGAGACTGCCGCCGTTCAAGGCGGCCGTTGTGTTGGACGATTTCAATTTCGCGCACAATGTCGTTATCATACGGATAATAGATGCGAAGAAAAAAGTGAGCTGCACAGCGTGGTAAGAAACTGGCGACGATGGTCAGGATCATCATAAGCCAATACATGCCGGTGCCGAACAATCGGTCGTGACCCAAGAAAATAAAGGTTGTAAACTGAGCATAGATGCACACGAAGGCGTAATACACGAGAATCGAGAGTGAGATGATCAATATCTGGATCCATGTGTAGCTGTACAGCGCGAATGCGACGAAAAAGTTGGCGATAATGACCGCGATACTCGACATGATGGTGCCCATTTCGTAGACACCGTTGCCATCATGCCCCGTCGGATCCGGGTTGCCGTGGACAAAGAGCATGTAGGGAAAAAAGAAACAGACTGCGGACTGATAAAGAGCATCGAGGATGGTGAGCCAGAACCGCCATGCCTTGAACTTGTCATTGCGCAGACCCATACGATACAGCTCTGGATAGCAAAGCGACGTCCTGGCATCCAGATCTTGATCCCATATGCCCATGAAGATGATGGGCAGCGACGTAAAGATCAGGTTGTAAAGCGTGACTAACGAGTAATCAAACATAATCGAGCCGGTGAACCTAAAGAAAAAAGGTAAGCATTTGTTTTGCTTTGGGTTTTACATCCAATCAACTTACTGGCAGAAGATCTGATACCAAAACAGTACAAATGTCCAGATAATGTTCTTGAAAAAGAAGCCCATAATCATCTCGGACGTGCGCAAATATGACCACCGGCCATGGACGAGCAGCAGTTTGCGTAGGAAGCGGAATTGAGCAATGGCGTAGTCGGACGACATGACAGCCTGACGGCCTTCAACACCCGAAATACCGATACCGACGTTGGCTTCCTGAATCATGGAGACGTCGTTGGCACCGTCTCCGATTGCCAACGTCATCACATGAAGACCCTTTTTCACGAGCGTGACGACTTGGGCCTTTTGTTTCGGGCTCACACGGCAGCACACGACACTCTCACACCGCATGCCGAGCTGAAGGACTAGGCCTTTCGTGGCGGGCTCGAGGGCATACTTGAGGGTCGTGCCATCGATCACAAGTGCTCGTTTCTGCAGCGCCTTGTCGCCCTCGGTTGATGCCAGCGCTTCCTGGAGCTGCTTGACAGTGTCCTCCCGGTTCTGCGCGCGCACGATGAGGAGTTGCATATCATTCGTGATGAGGTTGCACGAAAAGCCAATATTAATGGCTGTCTCCGTCTTGTCACCCGTAAGAACCCAGAGCTTGATGCCCGACTGAGAGAGTTCAGCAATCGTCTCTGGCACGCCGTCCTGGAGCCGGTCTTCGATGGCGGTGCCGCCCATGAGGAGCATGTTTTGCTCAATCTCCTCGCTCACCTCGTCCACCTTCTCTTCTCGGTTGTAGATACTTGCGCAGGCTTCTTGGTACCGCCTATTCCATCTTTTGTATTCATCTGCGGCAATGAATCTATACGCGAGACAGAGCGTACGCAGACCTTCGTTGGCAAAGGCTTCAAGCTGCGAGCTTGTCGATGCCTGGAGCTGGCTTTGCGACTTTTCAAGGTCCACTTGATCACCGAAATCAGTGCACAGCCGTTCATAGATGACCGAGTCCGCGCCCTTGCAAAGTAAAATGATGCGGTCGCTATCGGCCGGTCGGACAATGACGCTCATGCGCTTGCGAGTCGAATTGAAGTCAATAGTGTTGAGCAACTCAAACGACTTGAGTTCGCCCATGATCTCGACCGTCAGTGTGTTGGACTCGCGGCCCATGTAGGTGAAGCCGAGGTCACGCGCCGTCGCTACCAGGGCCGCCTCGTCAGGTGACTGGGCCTTGAACTCTATTAAATCCGGGTTGTCGGGATCGGGTCGATCAGAAATGACAGTGTGACACAGGGCCAGGGCCGACATAAAATGGATCATCGTGTTGCCATGCGTGTCCTTTTTGCCGAGGTCCTCAAAGAACTTGGGGTCTATAAAGGTCGGATTCGGCCCCACATGCTTGTTCTCGAACAGGGCTCGCTGTTTTTCATACATGTCATTTTGGGCTTTCAGCATCATATCCTCGGATGTGCTCTCCAATCTCGAATCTGCGTCGGGTTCCTGCGCCTTTTCTTCTTTGGCATGGTTTGCGTGCTGCATCTGCCGTTTTTGCTGACCCAGCGCTCCCTCCGTCATGCCGAGGCCATACGGCACGCCGTCAATCGTGCATTTTCGGAACTCCATCACGTTTTGGGTCAGTGTGCCAGTTTTGTCCGAGAAAATGTACTCGATCTGGCCCAAGTCGTCCGAGATGTTCCACGTTCTGGGTATGCAAGGTGTGTCGGTCTCTTCATGGTACATATCGATGTCCGCATAAATGAAATAGGCCTATGGATGGAGGTTAGATTCTATGCTTATATGACCCCTGTCCCACTTACTGCGAGCGTCTTGACAATCTCCACCGAAATGTACAGGGAGATGGGAACAATGTTCTGGTATAAAATCAACGCCACCCTGTCCAATACTCAAGTGAGTCGCCCAACCTTCATGCAAAACCATAAGGACTTACCAAAAGGTAATGAATCCTGAGTAATGACGATTGTAGCCGGCGATACCGAAATCGAAATACTCGGAAGAACCAGCCCCAAAGAACTGGACGCTATCCATAATGGATGAAATGATACAGATGATGGCAAGGATGACAAAGTTGGCAATGACGTGTGGATTCGTTGCTTTTTGGATCTTGCTCCGCTTGGAAGGTGTTCGGCCCGAGTTGAGCATGATCTTGGTGTCTGCGCCCGTAAAGACGACGATGCCAATGACCCACTCTGTGTTCCTAAGCACGCATCCGCGTAGCAAGACGTTGTTGTACGTGATGGCCTCGGTCTTTTGGTGGGACACGGTCGAGACATTATCATCAGGCTGAACAATGTCCCAGCGCATGACGCCATTGTACTGATAGAGATTGACATGCGGCGGCTCGCTCTCGATGTAGAAATTAGCGCGCTCGCAGTCATGGACGCTGCGGAGGCCAGAGGTAGCGGAGAGGCCTTGGCGCGCCTTGAGATTCGTCTCACCGTCGAGGTTCTGTGTCTCAATGTAGCAGAGGTTATCGGTCTCGGAGGTCGAGAGAATGACAATGTCGGCCGGTATGTCTTCGTCGTTGCGCATCATGACATAGTCGCCCACCGCGATATCTTGCCACTGCACCTCTTGCCACCAGACGCGGCACTTGGGCGCGGCAGGTTCGCCAGCGGGAAGGTCGCCGCAGCGGATGTCACCAGGGTGGACGCTGGAGGGCCGGCGAAAGGAGGACGCGTCGTTGGTGGCTGTGCGGTGCAAGACCGAGTGGGGGATGCTGCCGGGGCGGTAAGGCTGTCGCTTTTTGGGCGGTTTAAAGATGTTACTGAGGTCAGACCGCAGCGTGTCAGAGCGCTGCCGGACCTGGGACAGGAGGCGTTTCGAAGGCGGAAGGGCGTTAGGACCGCCATGCGTGCTGGACACGGGGGGTTCGAGATACTGATGGCGCGCGGTCTCCATCTCATTGGGTAAGGGCGTCGTTGTCGTTGCCGAGTTGCGTTTCTGGGGCAACGTCGCGCCTGATGAGGAAGAAGTAACAGCGGCCCCAGCAGCAGCAGCGGTTGCGGCGGCTGTCGTGGCAGAATGCTGATCGGCGATGCTCGAGACGCGTTCGACGCTATTCTTTCTGTCGGGTAACTCAGCGCGGATGGCAGGCTTCTTTTTGATCGTGGAGAGTCGATAGGCGTGCGCGTACTTGTTCTCGACACCGGCTAGCATGCAAAAAAAGCCCATGAAGATATAAAGAGGGTACCACTTGTCGTTGGTTGGGTCCGGGACGTTGACGTTTGTCCAATGGGCGAGGGTGAGGGTGTGCGAGTTATTGACGCGGTCGTCGCTCTGGTTGCGCTTCCAGTCCTCGATGGCGTCCTTGATGCCGGTGATGACGAGAATGGCAATCAAGGGCAGCGCCGACACCGCAGGCTCGGTTACACCAAAGATGGGTATACATTGTAGGACAACCAACAGCAGGAAATAGAGGTTGGCAACATTGCGGAATTGCTCAAAAAGGTTTTTTGGTATAAACGTCAAGGGCGTATACTTTGCTGTTCGTATGCGATTGCTGACATAATGCCGCCCAACAGGTTTGCCGTGTTCGTCGAATTCAGACGAGGGTAATTCCATGTTGACATAGATTTTCCGACGTTGCTGCATGTACGACGAGGTCGATTCCGTCCGCCGGAGCTCGGCCCGTTGAGCTTCCTCCTCGAGCTCTTGTTTCGCATGCCGATTGAACAACGACTTGAACCGTAATCGTTTGCTCATTATGCGGGCAAACTGAGTCCTTTAGCCAGGTATGGTTTTTGCTGGTATGTCGTGTGTCTCCTTGTGCGTGGGTAAAGACGGGTTGCTTCTTGTAAGAAAACAGAAGAAGAAAAAGGAAAGTGAGATATATATTCGACATCATCATGGGTTACGAAATCATTCGACTCACAAACCCCGGTGAATATGACTTCTCTTCAATGTACCTCTTATCTTATATCGACGTGTTTTCTGGTGGGTAAATTGATAGACAGGGAAAGAGAGAATGCTACAGAGTAATGCTGTAGTAGATGGATGTGAGAATACAGTATCACGAGGAAAGGATCGATGATGTGATCAATAGAGCTCCCGTCAAGGAAATAGAAGATATGCAAGACAATTACCACACACGCACGCGCTTCAACGGAATAGACACGAGAAAATGAACACCTCTATCGTGCCCCGCTAGCCACAGACGCAAAGAATAGAAAGTACAAGAAGAGAAAGGTGGAACAGGGTAGAAAATGCTGACTTTTCTTTTATTCTTTCGAATATCTATCGCATCCCAGGTCGCGGTCGCGGTAGCGGTTAGCGTTGGCCGGATAAACGTGTTCCGATATGCCGCTTTCCATACGAGAGGCGCGTCGCGTTACACACGAGACCTCCTTGGCGTCATTCCACATTTGACCTACCGCATTCGCAATCTTTACGTCGAAGATCTACACTAATTATAGGCCCAGACATTCGTCTACATAACGCGTTTTTCGTCTCACCTTCTTCGCTTGACATGCTATTCTTGTCTACCATGACCGGGAAAAGCCAATAGAGACAATCGAGATACGACGCTGAACGATGAACCCACTCTTCTTGGCATTAGGTCATTCTTTTCCCAGTCTTCCATGCTCTCCTTTAAACATGATTCCAAGCACATACGCTGACTTTATTTTGGACTCGCCGAGGCGCGGCTTTAAGACACTGTACCATGCATTGACAGACAACTTTATCTATGTTACCGACTCGACATATCGGCCATGGGTCCTGTGGGCGCAGTACCTTTGCGCCCGCAAAATCTTCTCTCACCCACGGTATTGTATGGTACAAACCATACATAAAAGCACGAAACTTCCCAGTATTCCTTCGGGTGGTGTCAAAAGTCTTAAAATAAAAGTGCTCATCATACTAGTGCAGTGCGAGAGTGCATTTGCAAGCTGCCGTAGCCAAAACAACAGGTCCATCTACGACTCACGTGACCAGACTCTTTTTGGCCAAGTAGAAGCAGATCTGAGAGGTATCTTCCTCGGCATATTGGTACATTAATAGTGTCACTAACAGGGAAATAAGTCTGAATATACTTGCCTGTTTTGAACGACACTACCACCAGACCTTCCACTGCTGCAATCAGATGGTCCAACTTTTCGTTCTGGGGGCGCCGTCTACACGCACTATGTCGACCACCGCCCAGATATCCTTATACACCAAGTTGTGGTGGTACAATACACCTATGGTGTCTGCCGTATCATCGTTTTGCCCAATAAAGCTTGGCAATGTTCGAGGGCTGCACCACGACCTGGAATAGAGCAGCATGAATGCGGAGCATATGATCAGAACACAAAGTAATTATAGAGTGATTTTGTTCCACTTGCCCGTCGGTAACGCGGAAGATCTAATTCGGTCCCACGTCCAGGGTTGCAACAAGGGCGGCCAAACTTTCGTGAGCAAGTATTGAACCACCCTACATGGGAACACCCAGGCGAGCGGAAAGGTGTCCAAGCCCAATACGCGAGAAACCCGGAACGTGCACGCCTAAAGCTTGTTTAATTCCGGGCACCAAAGCAGTGGACATGGACAGACGATGAAAAGAGACCCAAAACCACCCAATCATACGTATCTGAGAAAAGGAGGTGGTAGAAGATAGTCAGACGCTCATGGTTTCGCCAGGTCGTCAAGAGTAGAATGGCTGATACCCGTCGGACTTCAACGGGCGGTTATTTTGAAAGACAGTAAGATTCATGCATGTGAAGATCCACATTTGAGATTTCGGCCACTGCATATCAGGATGTATATATGTGAGGCTTGGGGGATGATTCCTCTCGTACCGTCTACACATCAGTTTGACAGAGAAGTAAAGAAATCCAGTTCAGTTTGACAGGCGGCGGCTTGTCATATACATAAAATAAGGTGATGAGGAAGGAACACGGCACGTGTGCAACGAAGAATACAAAGATTCACATGCGAGCCAAAAGTTCACACTGCCTCAGTCATCCTTGAACCTTCTGCCACCCCCCGCAAAAGCTAAAGTACGACTTTTCTTTACTCATCCCCACATTTCAACATGGCATTGCGTCAGGCTTTCATTGTATCCGCCAAGAGGTATGCTTCTCATATACATATGTATATAGCAAGTACACCAAGTACAATAACTCACTTGCTCTCTTCGTTACAGAACTCCGTTTGGCAGCTTTGGTGGCAAGTTCAAGGATTTCACCGGTAAGCCTCTCTTTTGGCACTTTACGATTATGTTGATTAAGATATGGGACCTTCACAGCTTCTGAACTGGGTGGGTTTGCTTCCAAGGCCGCCCTGGCTGAACTTCCCAAGGACACACCCGTGGATGCCGTGATCTTTGGCAATGTCATGCAGACCGATCCTGCCGGTGCGTACATGGCTCGTCACATTGGTCATCGCGCTGGTCTGCCCGTCCACGTCCCCGCCCTGACTGTCAACCGCCTGTGCGGCTCTGGTCTGCAGAGTGTTGTCAACGCCACGCACGAAATCCTCCTCGGCGACAGCGAGATTGTCCTGGCCGGCGGCTCCGAGAGCATGTCTCTTTCGCCTTACACTCTCTCGGGCGCCTCGCGCTGGGGCACCCGCCTCGGTGTCGATCTCAAGCTCCAGGACTCGCTCTGGGCTGCGCTGACCGACCAGTACCCGAACCCCACCCCGATGGGTATCACTGCCGAGAACCTCGCCGAGATGTACAAGATCACCAAGGAGGAGTGTGACGAGTTCGCCGTCACCAGCCAGAACCGTCATGAGAAGGGTAAGTCAGGCATCGCACAGGAGGACAGGACAGGACATGAAATGTAATATGTATGGGGGTATGTATTGTAGCTGTGGCGGAGGGCATCTTTGACGCCGAAATCACGCCTGTGGACGTCAAGACCCGCAAGGGCGTCGAGACGGTCAAAGAGGACGAGTACCCTCGCAAGGGTCTCACCGTTGAGTCTATTAGCAAACTCAAGCCTGTCTTCAAGAAGGACGGCGTCACCTCGGCCGCCAACGCCTCTGGCATCAACGACGGTGCTGCGGCCTTGATTGTCGCGAGCGAGGACGCTGTCAACAAGTACGGCCTCACGCCCCTTGCGCGCGTGGTGAGCTGGCAGGCGTCGGCGGTGGAGCCCACCCTGATGGGTCTCGGCCCTGTCCCTGCTATCCAGGGCGCCCTCAAGCGTGCCAACCTGGAGCTCAGCCAGATGGACCTCATCGAAGTCAACGAGGCGTTTGCGGCTCAGTACATTGCCGTCGAGAAGGAGCTTGGTCTGGCCCGTGAGAAGACCAACGTCAACGGTGGTGCCATCGCTGTCGGCCATCCTCTCGGTGCTTCGGGCGCTCGTATCCTCACCCATCTGTCGCATGCTCTGCAGCGCACCCAGTCCAAGTACGCTGTCGGATCTGCTTGCATCGGTGGTGGACAGGTAAGTTGTGTCTCATGAAAAAAGACCTCCTCTTATTCAGCTACGTTATTATTTAGGGTGTTGCTGTCATTCTCGAGCGTGTTTAAATATAATGTGTGCCCTTGTGGGTGCAGATTGGATTAGATATCTTCACTTAATACAGCTTGTTGCTTTTTTTTGTATATTTAAAATCTGAAAATTACTATGGAATCCAATGGAGATGCAACTGGGGGTGGTCATCGGGTAGTCATAGTGTAGCTCTCTCGGTTTGGATAAACTAAGGCATGGATATTTCCAACCCAAGGGTGGCTTTGGTGAGACAGGGTAGAGAAGAAGTTTAGATTTCAAACGGCGCTCCAATGTGGCGCGAGCAGTTTTGTCGAGATGCGAAGACTTCTTCAAACCTTCCTTTTCTTTTCATCCATCCATCATAATGGTACGTGGAAGCCGACGCCGCAGCCATCCATCCGTGGTGGCAACGTGTGCATCCATCCTAACATGCTAGTATAGTCTGCTGCCAGACCCGTTATCAACGTTTACGCCGAGAGTGGCAAGGGTACCTCGGGTTCGGTTCCCCTTCCCGCCGTCTTCAAGGCTCCCATTCGTCCTGACATTGTCAACTTTGTCCACACCAACATGGCCAAGAACAAGCGTCAGCCCTACGCCGTCTCGGAGAAGGCCGGCCATCAGACCTCTGCTGAGTCCTGGGGTACTGGTCGTGCTGTTGCCCGTATTCCGCGTGTTAACGGCTCTGGTACCCACCGTGCCGGTCAGGCTGCTTTCGGTAACATGTGCCGTTCCGGTCGCATGTTCGCCCCCACCAAGGTATATCATATTTACATTACAGAGACAAAATAAGCAATGGATCCAAAGGATCTTGAATCTGACTCGATGCTAATCGCGATTCTGTAATAGACCTGGCGCAAGTGGCACATCAAGACCAACCTCAACCAGAAGCGCTTCGCCACTGCCTCTGCCCTGGCTGCTTCGGCTCTGCCCTCTCTGGTGATGGCCCGTGGTCACCGCATTGAGCAGATTGAGGAGGTTCCCCTCGTCATCGGCAACGGTGTCCAGACCCTGACCAAGACCAAGGACGCTGTCGCCCTCCTGAAGGCTATCAACGCCTACGCTGACGTCGAGAAGGTCTCCAACTCGCGCAAGCTCCGTGCTGGTGTCGGTAAGCTCCGCAACCGTCGCCACCGCCAGCGCCGTGGTCCCCTTGTCATCTACGACGAGGACAACGGCATTGTCAAGGCTTTCCGCAACCTTCCCGGTGTTGAGCTTGTCAACGTCCGCCACCTGAACCTGCTCCAGCTTGCTCCCGGTGGTCACCTTGGCCGCTTCATCATCTGGACCCAGGGCGCCTTCGCTCTTCTTGATGAGCTCTTCGGTACCTACGAGGCCCCCGCTACCCTCAAGAAGGACTACGTCCTGCCCGCTCACATCATGACCAACCCCGATGTGAACCGCCTCATCAACTCCCAGGAGGTCCAGACTGTTGTCCGTGCCCCCGGCCCCAAGAACACCAAGCGTCCTTTCACCCAGAAGAAGAATCCTCTTCGCAACAAGGGTGTCATGATGCGCCTCAACCCCTACCACAAGGTTGCCGTCAAGGCCGAGCAGGAGCGCCAGCAGAAGGCCAAGGAGGGTCGCGTCAAGAAGGCCCAGAAGCCCCGTGCCTCCAAGAAGTTCGTCGAGGTCCTCCGCTCGAACTAAGTTCCTTTTGCTGCTGCATAGCATTTAAAATAAATGCATTTTGCAAATTTTGCATTTGTTGTCCCAATTTTATATTTCATGTATCGGCTTTTTTTTTTTGTTTCTGTGTGGGCGGCTCATCTGCACAGGTTGTTTTGATTTGCGGTTGAGAGCATTCCGGTGTAACGCTCATAATGCCTCGGTGGCACTTACGAGTTTCCATAACTCGAGGTCTATTGCTTGAATTGTTCGTTCCACCTTTTTTTTTTTTTGTTTCTTTTCTTTCACGCAGAGTACTTTGCCACCCAGTCTTGGTACCTTATTACTCTGCCATTGACTTTGCCCTGTGCCAGTGGATATATGCGCCTACCCCTCATCGGACCATTGGGCGCCCATTAGCATAGCATTGGTTCATCATGGCGAAAGAAGCACAAGCCTCAGCTGTGCAAGTAGGTATGTTGCTTAGCTACCGTATTGTCAGGGTGGAATGGGGAGAACTGCGGTGTTTGTGCTTAATATGCAAACACTGTGCAGGTGTGCGTATGTAAAGGGTACCTAACCAATGAATTATCCTCCCCCTGCGTAGCACTTCGCATACGGCCGTTGACCGAAAAAGACCGGGCTCAACCACGGTTTGCGAATGCCTCGGAAGGCGATGTATTAAAAGCACACGACAAGACTGTGCACGTGGTGCCACACAACAAGCTGTTCACGTTTGATCATGTCTTTGGCACCAATAGCACCCAGGGCCAAGTCTTTGCAGCACTGGGACACAAGTCAATACTCAAGTTCATCGAGGGGTACAACGTGACCATTCTCGCCTATGTAATTCACCACGCGTGCTTGCTATTTTATTTTATGCCTGCCTAACCGTACGTACCTTGGATGTATTTAGGGGCAAACCTCGTCAGGCAAAACATATACCATGGGAACGGCCCAGCATCAAGGTGGTCGATACAATACACAGGATGAGGGTATTGTACCTCGTGCCATGGCCTTGTTATTCGAAACACTGCAGCACCAAGACCAGAACCAAAGCGGCAACCATACTCGCCCCGTAACGCCATCACCCTCCATCTCCTCTTCCACAGATACTTCCACCACCAAGAATCGATTACGACCTCCCTCTCGTATCTCCAAAGTCCCTCATACCACGAATACAAGTAATCATAACAGCACGAACCGACAAAGATACGCCGTCAAGGTCTCTTTTGTAGAAATCTACAACGAAGAACTTAACGACCTCCTGAATGATGCGCCACCTGGAGAAAGACCGCCGATCACTATCCGCGAGGACGCCAAGGGCCATATATACTGGACTGGTGTGAAGGAGCTGCCTGTCCACAGTACAGATGACGTTCTCTAGTACGTTATATCTTGACCGTGCCTGAACTTTATTTTACTGATATGGCAACGTCAGCTTCCTAGAACAGGGCACGCGTAACAGAGCAACCGGTTCGACCGACATGAACGAGAAATCCTCGCGATCGCATGCCATTTTTTCGGTCTCCCTCAGACAAGAAAAGTGGGTCCCTTCTCCTACTCCTACCCAATCCTCCTCCGGACGCAAGAGCGCCATGAACAGTCGCAACGATGTGGCTCGCCACGACGATGGTGAATATGTTATCTCCACCTCCAAATTCCACTTTGTCGACCTAGCTGGTAGCGAACGCGTAAGCCTTCTTAACCCTCCCTACTGCTTCCATCTCAACCCTCATCATTTCCTACTACATTCGTCCTCTAGTTGAAGCGTACGGCTGCCGAAGGTGACCGTCGAAAAGAAGGTATCAACATCAACGCTGGTCTGCTTGCGCTCGGCAACGTCATCTCTGCCTTGGGCGATACTTCCAAAAAGAGCACCCACGTACCCTATCGCGACTCAAAGTTGACACGTTTGCTTCAAGACTCCCTCGGCGGTTCAGCAACGACGTTGATGATTGCCTGTGTCAGCCCGGTCGAATACAACTTGTCCGAGACACTCAACACACTTGGATACGCTAATCGAGCGCGCAATATCAAGAATCGTATCGAAAAGAACGAAGTGGAAGAGTGGATGACGACCGACAACCTTGACCTCCTACGCAACATGATATCGAAACTCAAAACAGAGCTGCGTGTTTATAAGTCAGGTTCTATCAGCTCGGCGACGACCGTCGTGCCTCAGCAGGATACGCACGCTGACCTAATGACACCGACGAGCAACAACGATTCTGTGATCGACGAGGACCAATTGCGGCAGCTGATAGCTGACCTGCAGCGCCAGGTTGAAGAGCTGGATGGCGAGGCCTCGGTCACCCGCGAGCGCAACCGCGTTGTCGAGGCCGAACTCAAACGGCTGCGGAAGATGGAGTCAATGCGTAGTAACGATAGCAATATGGACTTCCAGCATCTGGTCGAACCCGTCATTGAGGAGTACGAAAAAAGTATTTCTTCCCTGGAATCACAGCTCGCCATGGCCAGGGCCGCCTTGAACCACTCGGATATGGGCATGGAAGAGCAGCAAGGCAAGATGACGCACTACGAGAGCCTTCTCGAAGCCCAATCGCAGACAGTCGAGGACTTGCGCTCTCGCCTCGCCAAGGTCACTGAGCGTGAGCACAATAATGAAAGCTATATCGAAGAACTGGAAGGCAAGCTGATGCGATCATCCAACGAAGCCTTGCGTGACCAGGAGCTGCTGAACGAGCTCAAGAACCGTATCATGAAGCTCAAGGAGACGGACGAAAACACAGAACAGTATATCTTTGATCTCGAGCAGCGCCTTGCGACAAGCGAGGCAGAGAAGTCTCGTCTCACTTCTCAGATTGAGAAGATGGAGGAGGACATGGCAAGCAAGGTCAGCACCAACGCCAAACTGCAGCAGCAGCTTTCGCGCGTGGAGGATACCGACACGCAAAAGATGATCCTCAAAGAACTCGATGATCTCACGGCCCGGTTCCGTGCCGTCGAGCAGGAACGCGACGTATTGAAAGCCAAGGTCGATACGCTGGAGGAACAACGCAATGTAAATGGCACATGCTCAGAAAATACTGCCAAGGCAGATGCCGCCAAGGCGGGGACTGTCGCAGCGCCTTTTGCCAGCGAACCAAAGGCAAATGAGGACGAGGAGGCGAACCGTCGCAAGGGCTTCCGCCGCAGCTATGCTGAAGAAAAAGAAACGCCGGTCTCGCTTGCTGCCGCGGCCGCTCAGAAAGCGGAACAGCGTGCACAAGAGGAAGCGGCGCGCGCAATGCATCTGGAGCGCGAGGTACGTCAATTGACAGAAGACCATCACGAGACGGTCAAGGAGCTCGACGAAATCATGCTGCGCTACCAGGAGACGCTGGAGCAACTTGAGCTGCTACAGCACACACCTATACCGGACGACACCAGCTCACACGACGTCACGGATGCGCTGAGCAAAGAAATGTCGCGCGCCAAGGAGGAAGAGCAGGTGATGCGACTCGAACAGATCGCCAAGCTGGAACAGTATGTGGGCGACCTCGAGGCTCAGATCGACGCGAATCAGGCTCAGCTCAAAGAGATGGCCAAGCTGGAAGCGTATGTGGGTGACCTCGAGGCACAGGTGGATGAGACCCGCCGAAAGGAGCAAAAGCTCGAGCAGGAGCTCAAGACGGCGAACGACCGGTGCCGTATCTTGCAGGAGATGGTGGATGACCAAACCGAAGCCGACTCGTTGGAGGAGACCCTCCGCGAGCTCGAGTTGGCGCGATCAAGCAGTGACGAAGCCAAAAAGAGCTTGGAGCGTGACTTGGAAGCTCAAAAGGCTGAACTCGCTCAAGCGCGTGAGACCCACCAGAGTCTGACCGAGGCCCACGCAGCTGCGCAACGAGAACTAGAGAAGCTCACAGCATCGCACGAAGAAAGTCTGAAGCAAACAGCGGAAGCACATACAAAGGCCACGGAGCAGCTGAAGTCCGAACATGCCCAGCAGCAGGAAACCCTGCAAAGTCAGCTCAAGACGCTTCAAGCGCGCTGCGATACGCTGCTTGCAGAGACTACGGCTGACAAGAGCGATCAAGTCCGTGAGGAGCTCACCAAGACATTCCAAGAGCTGCAGAGCCGCCATGAAGACCTTACCCGTGCGCACGAGGCGTTGGTGCAAAAGCATGATGAGCTATCACAGATACATGAGACCCAGGCTGCCGAGCTTGCTCGCAAGACACAAGAACTCGAAAAGGTGCTGCAGGCATCCCACCAGCACGAGGCCGACAGCACCCGTCTCGTTGAGCTTCAACAGGCGCTCAAATCCAAGGAAGTCGAGCTAGAGCAAATGCAGTCTCACTTTGCTCAAGCGGAAGACACATCCAAGCGTGAAATGCAGCAGCAGTGTGAGGCGCTGGAAAAGCAGCTCCAGACCAGCAAGGGACGTGTCGTTGAACTAGAAAAGGCAGAGGAGACATTCCGCGCGCGTGTGGGCGAACTCGAGGCAGCGCTCCTAGAGAAAGGTGCACGTGGTGCTGAACAGGAGAAGACCCACCAATCTCGGTTAGACGAGCTCGAGACTGCTATCCAGGCCGAGCGTGGTGCCATGCAAGCCCTGACTACCGAACTCGATGAAGCCGTCCGAGACCGCGACAACAAGGCTTCACGCCTGGCTGAGCTTGAGGCCGCCCTGCTCGAGAAGAGCGCTCAGGGAGAGGCGTTAAAGGGGACCCATGATGCCAATGTGCATGAACTTGAAGCTGTAGTCCAAAGCAAGAACGACGAGTTGCAAGCCCTAACCGCACGACTCAACGAGGCCATAAAGAGCCGCGACGAGCATCAAGCGCGCCTGGCAGAGCTCGAGGCCTCGCTGCTTGAAAAGGGTGCTCACGGCGACGAACTGAAGAAGGTGCATGATGCCCGCCTTGCCGAGATTGCAGCTTTAACCGAGAAATTGGATACGGCGATACAAGCCCGTGACATCCAGGCTGCACGCGTGGGCGAACTCGAAAAAGGACTCTCTGAGACAGGCCATCTTAATACAGCTCATGAGGCCCGCGTGCGTGACCTCGAAGCGTCGCACACATCCAAGAGTGAGCAATTGCAGAGCTTGAACGGAAAACTTCAGGACGCCATCAAGGCGCGCGAAGAAAAGGAGCGCCGCCTCGTGGAACTGAAGGAAAAATTGCGTGCCAAGGAGGAGGAGATGCAGGTGCTCCACGAGGATCTCGAGGATGTCTCGACTGCGTTGACAGAGTCCGAGGCGGCCAGACAAAAGGCTGAGGAGGACCAAGTCAAGCTGCTTGACCAAGTGACACAGGAGAATAGCGAACTTGTGGCCCAAAACCAGGAGCTAGAGGAGGTGCTCGCCAAGGCGCAGGAGGAACTTGAACAGAAAGAATCCGCGCTTCAAGCTACTGTCCGTGACATGGAGCACGCCGCTGCCAGTCTGGACGCCAAGCACGCCTCCAGCCAGGAAAAGATTGCCCACCTCGAGACGCTGCTCGCGCGTGCAGCTAACCAGGCGCTGGAGGCGGACAAAGTTCTGCAGGCAAACTTGGCTGAGATGGAAGCTTCCCATACGACAGCGTCGGACGCTGCAGAGACCCGATTGCAAGAAAAAGAACATGAGCTCGTTCAGGCCGTGGCATCCTTGCGACAGCTGGAGGAGGAGAAGCAGGTGCTTCAGCAGAAGCTGGATGAGCAAAAGGTGGCCCGCAACAAGGCTGAGAAAGAGCTCGCCTTGCTGCGTGCTGCCAGTGCACTGGATCAAGAGCGACTGGCCGAGATTTCCAACGAGCTTGACATTACAGCATATGAACTCCAGGAGGTCAAGCGCGAAGCAGAGACACATCAGGCTAAGGCAGAACGCCAAGTCGAAAAGCTTGAAAAAGATGCCGCCGCGCTGCAAACGTCCAACGAGGAGAAGGATGCCAGCTTGCGGCATTTGCGCAGCCAAGTCGAGACTCACGCGCGTACGATCGGCGAACTTCGCGACCAGCTCGAGCAGGTCTCGTTTGTCAAGCAGATCCAGAGTACCGACAATACCGACGAACAAAAGGACTTGTATGAGAAACGCATTGCTCAACTCGAGGCCAAGGCAAAACGCTTCGAGGACGAGAATCTCGAGTACGTGACGCTTTCGGAGGAAATGGAAGGCCAAGTGAGCTCGTTGATCAAGCAGGTCGAGTCCCTCAAGCAGCAGATCGATGAAAACGAACTAGTGATAGAGGAGTATGAAAAGGACAATGAAGAACTCGAGACTGTGCTCGCCGAGGCCGAGCAAAATCGGCAGGAATGGGAGCAGCTTCATCAGGACCTGGAAAGTGATAAAGCCAAGCTTCAAACCACTGTCTCCGAACTACAGTCGCGTTGCGATACCCTCTCACAAGATCTTCTCAAAGCGCGCCAGCCTCAGCAGGAGCAGCAACAGCAACAGCAGCAGCAGCAGCAGCAGCAGCAGCCTGTAGTGGAGGCTACGGACACAAAGGCCCTCGATGCTGCTCAAGCAGATGCGGCCAAGCACAAGGCAAACGTGGATCGTGTACAAACCGAGCTGACCCAAGCTCAAACGATGCTCACCCAAGCCCAGGAGCAGCTGGCATCGCTCGAGGAACGACATGCGCAAGCGCAGCAAGAATCGGCCGCGCTGCAACAGGAAGCAGCCGCTCGATGCAAGAAGCTCGAACAGGACCTGGCGACCGAAAAGAAACACCACGCTCAAGCTCAGCGCAGCATATCCCAGCTAGAGAGCCAGCTGGAAGAACTGATGCGCAAGAAGAATAAGTTCCTCTGCCTTTAGACATATCTTATATTTCAGCATACCTTGACCCATTCATACCACACACACTCTACTTTACGCGTTTTACTCTCTTCCTCTTCAAACACATTTCATTTGCACATAAACATTGCCTCATGAATATATATATAAAGAATACCATCATGATCATAATGTCAATCGCTTGTTTGGTATAAATGGATAGGGTGGTAGAGGAATCTATGTATTACATTAAAGCATAGGGTTGAGGGTATGCTCTGGTCTTGTCGTCTTTCATATTAATCGCTGCAGCCGTAATACATGTCGCTATTGCCGCCGCAACATTCGATGAATTGGCCGTGCTGTGCTGTCATCTTGGGAAAGTAGCATTCCTCGTCGTCAAGATCACCACTCACTGCGCTGCAGCAGCGGTTCGTGTTCCACGGTTTGTCTTGCTTGCACTCGCAATGGTAAAAATCATTGGCCTTGGTCATACCCAGGAGCCCGACAGTCAGTAGTCCAAGTGTTAGCATCAGCTTCATTCTGTTAAGCAGGGACGTAGAGAATTGTCGAAGTATGGGTGGAAAAAGTATGTGTAGACCCTTTTGTCTTCTTGTTGCATGGATACTTTTATATCACTATCCCTTCCCCTCCTCCCTCTACCGTGCTCCTTTTTTGTATATCTCTCTTCATTTCGATGTTTGTGCTAAATTATAGCTGAGCGCCGCGATTTTTTTTTCTTTCTAGGAGGTAAAGTATGTCTGCATGTGTATAAGTTTGAAATGCCCCTACCCTAGTCGAGTCAGATGCTTTATGCATTATGGGCAACAAGCTCTGTCGATCTCTCTTTCAACTCCGTATTTTATCTGCACTCGTTCACTCGGATCGACGCTCCTGAGGGTAAAGGTGACCCCCTTCCCGCTTGCTCAGTCACTCACTCTAATTCTACAATACTATACAGTACGCGGAAATAGTCACTAAGAGATAACACGCAATACGTGCTCTTTCTGAGAAGTAGGCTATAAAGGTATATAATACATGACTAAGAAGGTAAGTACCAGAAGCAAAAACAGGGTAAAATCTGATGCATATGAGGAATCGGGATGAGTGGCAAATACTGGGTCAGATAAAAAGAAAATCCTGCCCCTGGAGAAAGGAAGGAAATCCATTTTAGCGTCATGTCAGCCGCCCGTCATGTTCGGCACATCAACTCATTCGAGTATCATCAGTCTTAGTTGTTGAAATAGTGTATATTGGGATTGTTCAAATTATCCTGGGCGCTACGTACGTTTTCAGTGTACACCAACGGTTACATTTGTCTAAAACGACTGGATTCCTCCGTACAGAAACGCCTTTTCCGTGTATGTTCACACATCGCTACATACAGCAGATTGACCGTCCTTGATGCTTGAGCAACACGACCTGAAATCCTGCTCCTGGTTATTGCCTTTGAGGACGGTGCACCGGCTTTGTCTTGTATGGTAGAGGCCGCTGACTTTGCCACAGCAGTACGTCGTATCGGGCTGGAGGCCATAAACACCACAAGTGCAGGCACGGTTGTCGAGCGGCTTTTCTGCGGAAACGCCAATGAAGAGAAGGGCAAAAGAAACCAACAGTGACCAAGACGTTTTCATGATATGAATAAAAGATAACTGCAAGCGGTCTTCATCCTTTTGACTCTGCCACGCTTTTATAGAAGACCATCCCCTGATGGATGATGTCCCCTTTCCTTCAGTTGTTCTTGCAGACCTGCCCCTGCACCACATCGCAAAGGACTCTGAGTATTCATGTTCACTTTCTGCTGCATCTTTCTCAGCTCCGTGTAAAAAGCCGTACATACATGCGTGCTATTTTCGCCCATGACAGAAGGGAGGAGTCATACTCCGCGACGCCGACGCGCTCCTTTCCCTGCTCAACGTATGTGGCCCATGACGTTTGCTCTGACATTTCTATCAGATTCATGTAACCCTTCTTTGACGAAGCGAGAGCATGGCAAAGGTAATTTATACCGTTTTATGGACGACGTACCGTACGTGGGACCACCAGACGGGCTGCACATGCATTTTGATGGGGTATCGAAGCTTACTGGGTTTTTGTGGGCGGCTGGCTCATGACTTCTACGTGTTCTTCTAAGCTATCCTCGTACACAGTGCATCACCTTTGAAATGCAATAAAACCATCTAACACGTTCCTAAAGCTTGGTCCCTCCTCTGTGATCAGGACAAGGGAAGCATATATATATTTATGGAGACAAGTAGATTCGTCCATCATATATATTTGGTCGACGCGGAATTTGGACTATCTCCTGCTATAGATACAGAGAGCTCTTTTTCACTCGAGTCTCCGGAAGACTCTATTAGATAATAGATGGCTCTGCCCATTTAAATGCGATGCTCCATAACTGTGCATACCAACTTGTGTGTCATCAAATATACAGAACGGCTTTTGGAAAAAAGAAGACTAGTGCTGATAGATTATACGATATACTTTCCATAATTCAAAAACAGTATGCCTTTTTGAAATGACGGGAATGCGACTAGATAGCAAGGTCGCAGGAAGTACATATAGATTTACGGACTACATTTATGATTGAAACGCGGCGGTGCAAAACCCGATGCTTAAATACATGCTGATGATCGAATACTACGTATGCAGCCGTCTGCATTTAAGTGATCGATTTCAGTAGGAGCTGCATGAAGGAATATTCCCACAGGTTTGGAAAACTTGAATACTTCATAATATTTGGCGGGTCCATAAATTGATGCATTTATCGATGAATGAAAAGATCTTGTGCTGTTGCTGAGAAGAGGGTGAACTCATCAGCCACAAAGCAGATGACGCTGAATGGTCAAATGTGGTGCGACACACCAATGCGTGCAGAAGGGATCTCTGAAAGGGAGTTTGCACGAATTGGCATGAACTGTCGAACATTTTATTCTGTACCAAATGTTCCCTTGATAATGGGTGGTACTGTCAGCGAGTTCATACGCGTATATGCAGGAAAGATAGCCACACAGCAATGTCGAAGATGTTCTTTTATTGATTCGAGGCGTTTAGATTGTTTATTTAGATAACGGGCGCATGCAGACAGACAACTGTGTTGACATGTGCGACAAAATGATATCAGAATGGTCGAGGACTAGGCAAGAATAAACAATTCTGCAGCTGTAGTCCTTCAGCAACCAGTGTCTCGGTGACTGGCTATTATAGTAACAGCTCAACACGTGGGTTGACATGCATCATGCAACGAACTGCCGAGACTTATGCGATGCATCGGACAAGATATGTTAGAGAAAAAGGTTCGAAAGATGCCAAGACAGCTGTCAGGTGGCGGTCAAAAGAGAACTAGAATGAGCTGTCAGAGCGCTTTTATCGTTCACATGTACCATATTGGGATGAACCCTGGCCATGTTTGTGTGTCGCTTTCCCTAGCTTGATTTGTGCTTGATTTGGGCAAGATTCACATGCGCGCAGACATTCTGGACCTGTCACACCCAGAAAGAATCCAGCTGCAAAAGAGTAAAAGAGGGAAGTGATGACTTTTTTTTGTCCCATATTTTTTGTTCCCGCCTGCATTCTGCACATATACATACCCATTCTATGCCAGGGGCTTGGGTAAAAAAAATTCAAAAGACAGTGTAAACGAGAAAAAAAAGCCTCCACACATGACCTGCCTATCATTCCATCAGTTGATCGCTCCCATCCCCCTTTGCCCCCGCCTCTTTGCATTTTTCCAAACCCGAAATGGCGTGAATTCGAATGCTTACAATAAGAGCAATAAGAATAAAAAGAAACGTTCCGGGTGTCAATGAGCGCCAAGGACTTGTCAGAACCAGTAGGATGAGGGATCTCTAAGAAGTTTTGCGCATGGACCCTTGAAAAAAAGCATTTGCGAACGAGAAAGATAAAGTTAAAAGGCTACTTGAGTCTACCAGGACATGTTATAGACGTTTGATCCCTTGATTGAGTGGGTGAGAAAAGGGGTCACGCTCTTGCTTTTTTGGTTCGGTCATGATTAAATCGATGCCATAGCTCCTTGATATTATTGCTTCGGATTCTGTACCACTTGGCTTATGACAGAGCAGATAATTCTGAGAAAACTGGGAGAACGAGGATGCAGAAGCTCGTGAATATAATCTTTATTGTTAAGCGTATAGGCTTATGACTCGTTTACTGTAGTATTGTGATTAGGCGAATACCGGCATTATAGGGAACATGTCTCTTGAACAGTAGCGATAGATTGTGAAAGCGTGAGGATGTGTTCCGGCCATACTTGTCAATGAGCCACAAGCGAACACGAGTGTATCCAAATTGTGTTCATGGGTCAAACACGAAAAAAGGGCGGCGCGTATACTATCCCGCAAAAACCAACCTGTGGTACTTCTTTAGACCCTTATCTTACGTTCTAGCGCGCACATACGAATACAACATGTATATATACCATATGCGTCTTTTATATACTTCTACATGTAAATCCAAGCTGTATACCATACGGGAAATTTTTGGGGTTACGCTCGCGCTACAAAGCATCTAAAATAATGTCATGCAGGAGCCTGGGGAGAAAGGGGGATAGGCGGTACAGGAGCAACAGCTTGCTGGGTTAAAAAAAAAAAGAAAAAAAGGTCAGATGATGGTCAGTGCACCAGCAGTCTAATTCCAGTGTGCAGTCTGTCCGCGCGATGTGTATGTACCTGTGTCCGTGTTGAAAGCGAAGGGGGGCTTAGTAGGAGAGGCGGAGATGATCGAACAACAAGGCCAAATCCACTGTTGAATGGAACGTGCTTTTGTTCTTTGAGAATCCATATTCCCAGGGATGAATGGAAAACTTCTGACATCAATCGGCTATCAGCAAACGGGAAAGGTACATCTCTATGCAGCAGAAAATGCGCGCTAGAAAAAATGCGCGGAAAAGCGCTACTGGTAATCACTTGGTAGAAAAATAATGCTTTCGGCGAAACTCACACTGAATGGATATCGAAACAAGCAGGAGAGCTGGTCTGGCATCCGACAACTTGCATGCGTTACCGCGGCTTATTATAGCCACAGCATGTATACATACATATGTACGTATGTACACACGCATTTGTACACACGCTCTCGCACATTTAAGAGAGCATGCATACATTGCATCTGTGCATGACCTTTGATTTGATTATATCCCAAAAAACCTTCGCTGCAGACCGATTGATCGCGGTGTGGCAGAAGGGGTCGGTTTGGCTCATCCAGCTCTGTGGCATAGCAACCAGTCAAAGGGGCGTCCATCAAGGGCAATTCAGAGAGGAGGAAGGAGGGTTTTTAGAGTATAAAACAAGATAGCAAGTATATGTGTCTGTATACCTAGGAGGATATGGACATAACTGATGAATTGGGATTTTTGATCACGCGAGCATTAAAAAAAGGGGGGTGGGTGCTGGTGCAGAGCTGTTGCCTAGACAAGCGGCATCTCATGTAGAACAAGGCGAAAACTTATGGTTAAGCCCGTTTTGTGGCATAGGTTGGTCCAAGTTGAGGTTACCAAAAACCCCATGATCAGAGAGCAGGAACTTTCAAGGTTGGACAAACGATGATAGTCCATGGCACCGGTCCACACCAAAAAGAACAAGCCGTAACTTGGGGGGAGTGGAGGAGTTGACAACTCTCCAATGTTTCAACCCAGAAAAGCAAGCGCCAGTCCATCTTCTTGGGAAACTACTTTCTCTGGCTGTGACTCGGCGCAACCGACCCCCAAAGCCAACTGATATTTAAGCCAGCCAACCTTACATTTCGCATTTCTCTTCTTCCTTTTCTTCCTTCCGTAGCTTTATTTGTATACTTGTTTTTTTATCACACTATCTACTGCCATGACGACTACCCGTTCAGACGTAAATGACTCTGATTCTCGTTACTTCAATACGGGCTGCTCACCCACCCTGTGTTCATAGCGTGTTTTTTGCCCTTTGGTACTTTACCATGACTACCCCTCGAGTCGCCTAGCGTCATCACTGCAGATCTATCAGTCTCAGCAGCAGTTCATGATCGATCGGCACCGAGCCAGAATGGTGGAAAGGCTAGAGCATAATGCCCAGGTCTGGACGTCGGCCCGTGCACTACATGGTGACACTCCAAAGCAAGGTATGTCGCGCAACATGAGAAAATACAATAGTTGACTTTTAGAGTTCAGACAGCGAAGATGATGCATCGACCGCTTCAACCGCTTCGACCATCTCCGATCACCACCCTCCGCTCCACCCTCAGTACCTCCACCAGCAAGAGCGCTACCCTCCTCATCATCCGCAATATGAGCAGCAACAGCATAAAGAGCAAAGGAAGCACGAAATCGATGTCTCTCCGAGCACGAGTACCAGTTCCGCATCGAGTGCATCATCTAGCACCAGCTGGTCAAGCTCGTGTGACAGCATCGCGACCGTCGACGCACCACCTGCCACGATTTCTGCAGTAGCTGGCGCTACGACAGCAACAGCGACTGCTAAGGGTGCAGCTGAGCCTGCGAAAGAAACACACCACCATTCCCCACTCGCTGTGCATGATCTTCTGTCATCGCCTGTGGATCCTCCCGAACATCATTCCTTCTACCCGCCTTCTACCAACCGTCACTACGCGTACTACGCCCATGACACTCCTGCGCTCGATAAGTCGCCACACCACCAGCGCATCCTATCCAAATCATCACAGGACGAACAACTGCCAAAGCAGCAGCAGCAGCAGCAGCAGCAGCAGCAGCAGCAGCAGCAAACTGCGGAGAAGAAGCGTCGTCGGGGAAACCTTCCCAAAGAGGTGACGGAATATCTGAAGAGCTGGCTTGTAGAGCATAAGAAACACCCGTATCCTTCGGAAAAGGAGAAAATTCAACTTGCCAACCGCACCGCGCTCTCTGTTAATCAAATCAGTAACTGGTTCATCAACGCACGCCGTCGCATCTTGCAGCCTATGTTGGAATCTGAGAACCTCAACGCTCAGCTAGTAGCTTACTCCAGAGAAATGGCCTCTATTGAGCAAAAGAAGCGTCGCCAACTGGATATCTATGCTTATCAAGGCTTCGCCGATTCTTATGAGGATGAGAGCCGCAAGTGGGCTTTCCGCCGAACAAAGCTGCCCGCATTTGAGCTCGTTGACCATCATCATCAACATCACCAATACCCTCGCGATAGTAGTGCCTCTGCGTCGCTTCTCATGCGATGATTCCCTCCATCCCACCTTCCTTCCTTCCTGTCTTTGTCTCTTCGTTTATACATACCTTTATTCTTCTTATACGCTTTTATCTTATTGTATACATTATCTCCCCCTCCCATGCCTTTTTTCGATACCCTTCTCATGATATCCTTACCATCTTTTCTTCTTGTAAACTATTTGCATTTTTTTGTTGCTCTCAGCCGACCATGCTCCTACGATTCCTGTCTACAAAACGTCCCTTGCACTCCAAATCTTCCGTCCCCATCCTGACTACACACACTAACGCACACACACACACACACACACACACTCATGCACACGCAGAGGTACGTTCGCTCATGCGAGCGTGCGAGCAAAGCAAAAGTCACATATTGGCTCCTCACCCCTCGAACACCCAAACTTTCTCCTCTTCTTGCACAAAGACATGACATACTATAAGCGATTGTTGCTTTTTCACACCAAAAATTGCGCACCACAGCCATCCTTTACATCTCCTTTCCTTATCTTCTTACTTTTAGTGCTCGTAATATGTAGTATTTCTATTGTATCTCACGACATGATTGGTTTAACAAAGAAAAAAGATTCCTATTTTCCTTGTCCTACATAGCAGTGGTGCGGGTATACTAGGCGAACGCATACGTTCATAGAGCAGCGGTAAAGGCTGTCACTACGGTCGGGAGCTTAAACACCACGGCATACGTGACGAGGTACGCTGGCGTATGAGCACAGAGCTTATTACGGTTCGTCATTCGGATTCCTCATTCAGAAGGAGGCTGTATGTGCTGTGTGTTGTATGGGTGTATGTATATGATTAAGGTTATTCGAAAAACAGCAATACAGAATGTCGATCGGTTTTACACATTTTAGAATAAAACAAAAAAAACAATGCCCCCGATTGCACCCTGTGACAATTGCAAGTGCTCGAGCCAAGTCTTTGTGCGTCATGACGAAGCTAGTCTAAAAAGAAAATGACGGAGAGGGGAGAACGCTGTATATCGTCACATCTCATTAAGAAGATGTACATACGCCCCCTTGCACTCGATCGTTCGTATCGTCAAAATAATGAGGGGCGCATCTCGCGCGCGCGCGCTTTTTCTTCTTGGTCCCAGGCAGCGGTGCTGGGCCCTTGCTTCCTGCTCTCCCTAATTCAACGGATAACCGAGCACTCGCCTCTGTGATTTGCGGCCCCAATATTGGACATATTAAGTTTACTCTCCACTTATTGCTGATACGATAATGGTTCAACCGCGAATGCTCTCACCATCTGAGAGCCCCCCTATGCGTACGAAAACCTTGTCAGTCAATTCTGCATGGAAATAGACATTTAGAAAGCAACAAAGACCAACTTTCTTGATCCTAGTTGCAGGAAATGCCGCGTCGTTCGGGTCGCTCCAGTGTGTTCCATTTTTCTACTTTCCTCATTTGTACTACTGTCAAACTGAATTTCGTTTGAAGAAAGCTTGATATCGATGGAGAAAGGCTTATGGGTCTGCCTTTTGTCATGATTAGATGGAGACAATTTTAGACAAGAGAACGAGCGAAGAATACGGATAATGCATGACATAAGATGGCATCACGAGTACGATCGCTGAGCTGTTCCACAAATCCCCCCCCCCCAAAGCGTCCATCGGTAAGATCCCGACGGCAAAATAAATCAATCCAGTAGTGGGTTCTGAAAGATCATTGAGTGGCTGCATTACAAACGACGCTGGGACGCACAAGATACTCTTGTTGATGCTTTAAGATTGGCTTTAGGTTGTACAGTATAAATAAAAAATCGGATTACGCAGCAGGTGCCACATACCCATCAAACATTTGACAAGGAGGGTACGCGTAGACCTGCGGTGATACGTTAACTGAACGACACTGTGCGACCTCAGCTGACTCCCCATAAGTAGAAGAAAAAATAAAGGGGGGTTGCTGAAAGGGTGGATGGCGAGGCAACAGCAAAAAGAGCAAAAAAGCGTCAAATGAGTGAAATAGCGAATCCCTTGTTCGTGTGGGATAGACCATTGTCCGTGCGTTGAGATTCATTTACTACAAAAGCCCTACTTTCTAACCTAACCAGAAAATTGGAACGGGATATTTTATTTGTCTATAGCCCACACGTTGTAAGTGCTCTTCTTTTGCTTACTTTTCTGTGTGTGTGAAAGACAGTCGCCTGGCTCTCCGACCCTCCGATGTGCCACAAAGGCAGCGCATGCTCGCCCCCCTCTGCGCCTTCGTGCGCTAACCCGTCTTATCCGAGGGTAGCTCTATTTTCTTTATTTCTGTAGTGTTTAATGCCTGATATACAAAAATGCGCGAAGCCGTATTCTTGCCCCCCCCCCCATTCTATCACCTGGTAGATAGCTTTTCTGGTGGCCGGTTCACTATTCTCAGCCGACCACGGCCATTCTTTCAATCTCTAGGCTATCCAAAAGGTGACGGACAACGAGTGACACATACACAACCCCCGTGCAGCTGCGCTTGTCATCAACGCATGCTGATGATGGGACCCACATGGCCCGTTGCACATCTGAATGGCACGGTCATATATCTGTTGCCAAGGTGTACTATTGGTTGGGAATGCCTGTGTTATTCTCGCATATCTCTACAGTATATTTCCTTTGTACTCATTAAATCACTTTGTTCTCTTTTAAGGAAGTCATAAAATTCTCAGCCGGCTCATATGACGGTATGTATATGTTTATGTTGTATCGCGAGCAAAAGGAACAATGAAGATTTCACGGCTGTTCGATTTTTTTTTTGGGGAAAACTTAGATTATATTATTGGGATGGGACAAATAAACTAGAAAAGAAAAGAATTACCAAGGCTTACGAGCCGCTTATGAGAGTATGTCTCAATATGTAGTATAAGTGGTAGTCCAGGAAAAAAGAGAGAGGGTATGTGGAGGAGAGGCGGGGTAAAAAGAAAAAGGGAGCGGTGAGGGGGTTAGAGCAAGGGCCAGCCAGGAAAGAATAAAAATGCAGAGATAGAAACATCCTTACGTAGCCTTCTTGTTGCTACCCATCTTCAAGGCTTTTCGCATCATACTCTTCATGTGCTTCTGCTTAGAGACTTTATAGTAAGCGACACTGTCGTCGTCACCACCGAGGGTGGAGAACCCGCTTTCTTCCTTGATGGTTTCGTCGTTGCTGAACTCGCTGTCCATAACCTGGGAACGCGGCTTACGTAGGTTGATTTTCATGTGAGAAAGCGAGTGATTAATCTTCTTGAAATGCTTGCTTGACGCGGCAGATTTGCCATCCCTGTCGATGAAGTAGTGCTCGTAAGAGGCAGTGCAAAGCGGTGCAAATTCGTTGAAGGCATGAGTGATCTGGTTTTCAACGGTGTTTGTGTTGTTTCTTTGGAAGAGGTAGGACGTCGCAAACGGATCATCAGGCACAGGTACCTGCGGCTTGCATGCCTTGGAGAGAATGCGGAACAGGAGAGGCGAAGCGGCAGGGTCGTAGTTCTTTTCATCCAGGTCGGTGCAGAAGATTGAGATCCAAGGTTCCTCAGGCTCTTCAGCCTCGGGCGGGTAAGCATCATCAAGCATAGGCTGGATACCGTTGGTGTTGGAGGCCCAGTCACTGCCGTTGTATTTAATCTTATGAATAATGCGATCGTAAGACTTGGCCTTGGCGCGGGCCGCCTCCGCCTTCGACATTGGATTCATTTCGTGGTATAACATCGAAAGGCCACTGCCGCCGTACATGCCGCTTGTCGTGGAGGACGAAGGCGAGATGCGTGGTGCAAACCCCGAGTCAACACGCTTCCCTTGCTGTTGCATTTTGTGGGTTTGGTAATAGAGGCGCTTCGAATGCTCAATAATCAACCGCGTCATAAAGTGGCTCGCCTTTTCGGCAATAATGGGATCGCAGTCAGCAGGACCGAGGGTCACCTTGCCCATAGCTTCACCGAGGTAGTAGGCTGCCATTAGGTTCTTGTCCTTATGCTGCATTAGCTCGACTAGGAAGTCGAGAATCTCCACTAGGAGTTGCTCCCCCTTTCGAGAAATAAAGCGGGACAGATTCGACAGTGTACAGGCTGGATATCATTAGGTTAACATCCTTAAAAGGTAGCACACCACTGTCCTTACTCTCATAGTTGATCACACGCCAGACGGTTTGAGGTACGATACGCTCTGGAGAACACCATAATGTATCCTGCATCAGTGTGGCGACAGAGTGGATGCTGACATGCGTGACGTCGTCGGGTGTGCAACTTTGTTCCCTAAAAACCTTGAGGAAAAGGACACTGCTCGGCGCTAATTGTTGCCTCATGATTAAGTACTCCACAGTATCACTAGGTTGTATGTAGGATATTACCTGATTTCCGTAGTATTTTGCGTTCTTCCATGCCTAAGATGCAAAATGTCTAAGCAAAAGTGCATTTATGTTCCATTTTCTAAAAGTGCGTGGGATCGACTTACCTCGCCGCCGGATCTCGTCCATGCAGATCCGGGTTATTTGCGCAGCGAAATCAAAAGAGTACATCATCCTGGATAACCAATGAGTAACTCAGAATATACAATTGCTTTGCGAGTAGGCTCTTACTTCACAAGTGAATGAAAGATGAGGGAGAAAGGAACGGAAAAAGAAAGAATCTCTCTTTGGAGAAGTAATAGAATAAGTGGTTGTAAAGCATGCGGAGCCCCTTCACATCAAGGAGCAACAACAAGGTAACCAAGCCAGACGGTCTTTTTTTTACGGGTCTACTTCTTTTTCCCTATATTTCGTTCTAAATATTTCCACCTCAGCTGGTATAAATGACATCACGGAAAACAAAGGTGGTTAATAAACAGAATGACCTGAGTATCTTCTGTGTCTATGTAGCACTCTTGAAAAAGAATCTCACTACTATAGGATGTACGTGCAGCGAGCAGGATCATTCTGCTTTGCCGACCAGCTTGCATATTTGATAGTCAGAAAGCTTAACGGAGACAAAGAAGAGGGGTTTACCACCTGAATAAGGAGCAATGAGTGCAAAGGAGATGTAAGGGCGCATCTCTATGCCCTTTTCTCTCTTTCTTGTACTCTATGTCTTTGCCTATTTGTAGATGGCCTGTCACCGCTGCGCTGATGTTGTAGAATCACGACGCAGCTTGCCTTCTTCCTCACTCCCAAAGAATATTGTTTCAATCCTTCATGGGATTCCAATTCATGTTTCCTGTGCAGAAAAGTCACGACTGCAGAGCATACATGTAAGGGCTGTACGCAAGGGCTTTCACACAGGCTGCTTTAATTGAAGTCGAAGAAGCAAAGGGCTCACTATGAATACTGCTCGAGCCTAATGTAGCATGTGTTTTTCTTGTTTTTTCATCATTAAATACAGGGAGCATCGACTAAAAAAAGCGACTACGCTCACACCAGTTTTCCTATAAGGGACAACTGTTCAGTCTTTCAAACATTCAATATTAAGCGCTTCGCTGTCTGTGAGTCATTGCCTAACTAGGCATACTGAATTCATATCAAGGAAGCATAACTGCGGTGGGTCTGAAAGGAAAAAATTAGAATTGCGGTATAAGCAGGACGTGGAATGTGATTGGGCAAAACACGCGAAATTGAGTGGGCAACATCGTCGTCACGCCTGTTTTCTTTTCGCTTGATTCAGACAGTCAGTCATGGAGGAGAACAAAGACAAGGCGCCGGAGGACAACCCACCTAACACGGGCGAGCAGCCGGACGTTTCTATGCCAGACGCTGCTCCTTTGGAAAATACCGATTCTGCTGACCAGCCGACTTTGTCTGAACAGGACGCGCCCAGTGACCCATCCGCCACCACCACGCAAGATCACAGTCATCCGCCGGAACAAACCGGCCCTGCCGAGGACGCTCCCATCGCTTCCGATCCACCTGTCAATTCCGAATCAGCAGAGCAATCGACAGAACAAGAGACCACGACAGCACAGGCTCAGCAGCCCGAACAGCCCGGACAGCCCGAACAGCCCGAACAGCCCGAAGAAGCAGAGCAACAGGCGCAACCAGAGGAGGAACAGCAACCAACAGAACAGCCGGCTTCTGCAGACGAGATCACGGCAGCTACGGCTACGGATGCCGCGGAGAACTCGACACAGCGACCCGATCCGGTTGAGCAAAGTGCCATTGTAGATGTTCCCATGGCAGAAGCACCCTCGTCCGGCACACAAAACGCGCCTGTAGAGGCCAAAGAGCTGACGCCTTCTTCTTCTTCTTCTTCTTCTGCTGCTGTTGCTACCGAAGGAAGAACCACACAGCAGCCGCAGCCGCAGCCGCAACCGCCGAAACCAGCCGAGGCTGCGCCCAGTACGACTGCACTGCTGAGCGCTCCTGCGTCATGGCAAATTCCGCCGAGCGTGCTTCAGGCCAAGAGTGAGGCCAGCAGTTCTACCGAGCCGGTAAATAAAGCGAGCCTCAAAAGAGAAAGATTGGAAGCGCGCATCGCAGAGTCCAAGTACGATGTGGCTGCCTGGGACTCTTTGATCAATGAAATCCAACAATCCGGGGACCTCGCTGCCACCCGTCAGGTGTTTGAACGTGCCCTAGAGGTCTTCCCTACTTCAGTAAGTAACTTTTATTTAAAGCCTTCCTTTCGTTTCCCAGAACACACCTCGACCATCAAGGAGAAGATGATGAAGACGAAGGGTGGAAAGAGAACAATATACAAAATCAGATCGATGCTTTTGCTCTTGACGGGCAATCTATCTCGACCCCATATCTCTCAGATTGGTTTCTCTTTTTCACTCGCTCTTCCTACCATTCTACACTCCATCCGTCATCTTGTCCCTATCATCTTTTTCTCTTGTTATCGTCTCCTCCAGCTCTCTCTCTCTCTCTATCTCTCTCTCTCTTCTTTCCTGCTCTCGTACTCTTGTACCCAGGGTTACATTTGTGTGTTGTGTTCTGGGTGCGATCGTCTTCCTAGAGAGTCTCCGGTTGCTTATTGATCGCTTGTTTCTGTAGCCAAAGTACTGGCTTTCGTACTTGGAGCTGGAGCTCAAGTATTCCAACTTTAACGAAGTTGAGGCTCTTTTCACGCGCTGTCTCAAACCTGTCTTGTCGGTCGACCTGTGGAAATACTATTTGGGCTATATCCGGCGTATCAATCAGGGAGAGAATGGCTCCGTTGCCCTGCCTGAATCGCGATCCATCATTGAGCGCGCTTACGAGTATGTACTGAACAATGTTGGTATCGACAAGGAGGCTGGATCCATTTGGGCAGACTATATCCATTTTCTCAAATCGGCTGAGGTAATGAAACACAGCGCAATCATAAGTATCGGGTCCAACGGTTCTGATGTGTCCATCGTTTGTAGACAACAAATACGTGGGAGGAACAGCGAAAGATGGATAGCATGCGTCGCGCTTATCAGCAAGCCGTGGCCATCCCGCTGAACAATGTCGAGCACTTGTGGCGCGAATACGACCAGTGGGAAATCAAGCTCAACCGGTTGACCGCCAAAAAGTTCTTGGGCGAGAATTCAGCTGCCTATATGACGGCCCGTACGGCCCTGCGAGAAATGCGCGTATTCATGGATACGATTCCTCGAGCCACAGTATCGACCCCGCCTCAATGGACTGAGCGTGAAGTTGAACAGGTTAGCATAAAGAGAACATGGAAAGAGGCGAGACTGACTGTCTTCTTTAGCTTGTCGCATGGAAGAACTATATTGCTTGGGAGAAAAACAATCCGTTGCAGTTGGAAGATACCAAGCAACTCGATAATCGCATCTCGTACGCATACCATCAGGCGTTTCTCTCCTTACGCTTCTACCCTGAACTGTGGTACGACTACGCGAGTTACTACTTGGAGAAAGAGCAGCAGGAAAAGGCATTAGCTATTCTCAAGGAGGGCCTTGAAGTGATTCCAGATAGGTAAGCGGAAGGAAACAAAAAGTGTGCATCATCTCATGCGGCCCCATAGCTTGCTCCTCACGTTACAGTACACGGAGCTCTGTGAATCCCGCCGCCTCTTAGATGAGGCACGTCAAGCATTCGACTCCCTCCTGGATACATTGGAAAAGAAGATGAACAAGCACAAGGAGGCAGCAAAGACGGAAATTGAGCGTATCCAGAGAGAAGCCGAAGAAGAACGCGCGAGTCTCAACCTGAGCGAAGATATTGATGGCGAGCTACGCGAGCAGTTGCGCGTGCGTGAGCGACAAGTGAAAAAGGCCCAAGACGAGGTGGAGGCACACACGAATGAGCAAATAGACGAGGTGGCCCGTGCCAGCGCCCTGGTGTGGGTCAACTATATGCTATTTGCTCGCCGTACAGAGGCAAGTGAATCTCACACGACTAGGATCGATGGACGTTAACCGTTTTTATCGCGTACAGGGTATTGTAGCCGCACGTGGTATCTTTTCACGCGCCAGGCGGGCAGCCAACCATACGCACCACATTTTCACTGCATCAGGTAAGCAATGACAGGGGATGCGGGTGCAAATGACTCATATGTCTCTGATAGCTCTGATGGAATATCACAACAGCAAGGATGCAGTTGTAGCCGGTAGAATCTTCAGTGTCGGTCTCAAAATGTTCCCGAACGACCCTGGTTATGTCTCACAGTACCTCGACTTTTTGATTGAACGCAATGACGACAACAGTAAGTTGCCAACGTTCTATAAGGACGAAGGGCTCACCATCTGTGCTAGATACGCGAGCGCTATTCGAACGAACCTTGGCTACTATGCCGAGCGATAAAGCAGAAGGCATATGGCAGAAGTTCCTCGAATATGAGACAAAGTATGGTGATTTGAACAGCATCCAAAATGTGAGCAAGCGGCGTAATGAAGCGTATCCAAACAGTAAGTCAATCAGATATCGGTAAACAAACAACTCATGCTTTACTGTAGTTGGTCTTTTGGATTCTTTCTTGCAACGCCATACGTACCTTGATCTACACCCTATCATAGAAAGAGATCTAGGCGGAGAAAGTAAGAGAGCGAAACGAAAGAACAAAGGGACATATGGGTGGGGCTATGTCACTTACGTTTCATCTGTAGGTACACAACAACAAAAATTGGCGTTACAGCGCAAAACACCCGCGGGTGCATCCACTACGGCGCCATCTGCCGGGCTTAGCCGGGCACGACCAAGCAAATCAGATGGACCATCAAAGAAGCCGCTGTTAGAGACGGTGGATGGTGAAAGGTATCCTCGACCCGACCTGAAGCAATGGCAGCAATATAAGCCAGTGGAAACACAGCCACCACCGACAGCTGCCCCGCCCCCACCGCCGCCGACGGCTCAAGGGCCGCCATCCGCTGCACCTGAAACAATGACGCCACCTGGTTCAGGTCCACCGCCGGCAGCGGTGCCTACGTCGTCTGCGCCAGCATGGCAAGGATCCCCGAGCGCTGGAGGAGGTGCGCCTCCACTGGTACAGCCGATGCAGCCTCAGCCGGCAGCGTCGCCAGCGCCTCGGCCAGGCCCGCCCCCATATATGAATGCTCTCCCGGAGCCTGTGGCGTATTTTATGTCCCAGCTTCCGCCTGCACACACTTTCAATGGTAACAAAAATTTTAGTCGACGTCAAATGACCTTTATCTGATCTTTATTTTGATGTAGGACCAATCATCCAAGTCAATGAGCTTATGGACTTGCTGAGAAATGTCATCATACCCATGCCTGGTGGCGGTGGTGGACCCAAAGGCGGTCCTATGGCCCCACCCCCACAACGCGGCGGAGGAGGCCGTGGCAGAGGCGCACCTCGCGTAAGTGAAAAAAAAAAAAAGAATCGGATCTAGAACACAGAGTCTCACGTTTAATGAAGCAAAAGGGAGGACCTGGACGCGCGGGAGGTAAACGAAGAGCACGCGATTTCGATGACGACTTTTCGCCGGCAGGTGGTATGGGCCCAAACCAGCCGCCAGCGTTTGATGTGTATCGGGCAAGACAGAACAAGCGCCACCGATAAATCCATTACTTCTCCTCTCCGTCCCCCGCGCCCCCCTTTGTCTTTGCATTTCTTATATTTGCACGCAATCGAAAAGCAACAGAAACTGATCACTATAATATAAAAGGCGAAAAAAAAGGAACTATGGAACAATCTTGCTTTCCAAATCTAGCATCGCTGATAGGCCAACATTGAACGTGCTCATTACCATGAAAGGCGACTAATTTTGGACCTTACAACAGAACAAAACTTGCAGAAATTTGCTAATGAATCAGGGATCTCGATCCTCACTTTAAATTGTGATTGTGCCCATGCTGAGCAGTATGGAAATAAGAGCATAGTCATAGAAGCCTATGTGTAAAGACGAGTGCGCACACACGCGCACACGTGCAGATCTCGTTTATCTGTGACATTTCGGCTGAACAGCCCTTAAGAACTTATCAGATGGTATGGGTTTCCTTTCTCGTGCTACCTTAATCAGTGCAAAACATATACTGCACATACTGTATACTGTATGTACAGTGCCAATCCAATAGATATGCATAAAATCATGAGCACTAAGAATGATCGTCGCAGCAAACGTCAGTAATTCGAAAGAAAGACAAAATAAAAGATCAGATAAATCTTATGTGGGAGTCGAAATCATATTATAAGCTTTTGAGCTAATGCTCATATCTGTACATATTTTATAATATAGAGGATCTTTGCGTAAGAATTATTGCTTTGTTTACTGGGTCTTACGTATGTAATAGATCATGAGAACAGGGGAGAGCAGGGGTCGGAAATAGGATGAGAAAGGTGGAATACTGTACAAGAGAAATTAGACGGGAGGGAAGGGGAGAAAAGTTATCCAAATTTCGGACGCTGAGAAAGTTGCATCATGGCTACAGCTGCATGAGTCGTATCGTCTTCTTGCTGCTGAAGTACCACTCGACTGAGTGGAGGAAGCTGAATAGGAGAAGCAGGAGGTGATGCACTGCCACGATCAACAGCGGAAGGAGCCGGATGAAACTTTGGCGGTGGTAACAGCTCATGCGACTTCCACGGAGGAGAAGGAAGCAAGTGCGTCGTCGTCGTGGGACTGGAGTTTGCTATTTCGTCATTGTGGATGGTGAGAGGTGGTAAACGACGACATACGGGGGTTGGCGATAAGGGATGGTAGCTTTCGTGTTTTCCAAATGACGAAGAAATAGAGGTTAGGTTGGTGCTGGAGGATGACGTGGTAGATGAGGAGCAGTGTGAGTCGACAGATTCTGGCGACAGTCTGGATGCAGTCAATAGCGCTGCTCTTGCAGCTGTTGGTGAGTCTTTTTGCGGTTGTTGGCGAACAGAGTGGTAGCTCGAGCATGTATTCATGGAACCCGTGGAATAAGTTTCCTGAGACGTGGAAGGTGGCGATGGCCGCGGTTGATAAGCGGACTGTTCATCTATCGATAACTTTCGTTTCCGTGGCATCGATCTAAAAGCAACGGTTGTTATTTTTCATCTCTAAGCGGGAATTTGTATCGTTCACGTACAGTTGGTTGCGATGCTCCTTTTTGATGCGGATGCGTGCACCTTGGTCTGAAAAGGAGCGGGAGAGGAAAGTCGAGTCGAGTAAGCCGGGAAAGTTTTTAAAAGAGTACACCGTAAAGGGACTTGTAAAAACAGATTGAAGAGGCACAGCGCCTGACCTGTATGCGAGATGAGTTATCGTAGAACCTTGATTCAGTGTTTAACATACAGCGTAATCTCAAAGAGGGTGAGCTTCAACCGAAAACAGCCTTCGACCTTGACGCTCAAGTCACCCAAGATAAAGAAGCCGCCGTCTATAATATAAAAATTATCAGATGAGTTAATTATTATGCAGGAAATCAGTTAAGCATATACATACCATCGTTGTTTATGTCTTTTAATTTGTACATGGAAGACACAGTTTGTCCTGAGAGAGCGTTATGATTTGGTGTATAAACCTCGTCGTCGTTTGTTGGATGAGCCAGATTAGCGCACATGAAAAAGTACATATTCTGCAAAAAGCCGCTAAAATATGCGTTCAGATTCGTTACAGTGAGTACATCCGTATTTCCGTTGCTCTTGTGACTTCACGACACTTACAGGTTCTCTGAAGCAGACGCATTGGCAAGTTTAATTTGCACAATAGGTGGCGGGTCGATAGGTCGACGGTCTGCAAATGATACATAAAAAACAACCATTAAAATCTATTTCGTACATCGATATGAGGCTCGCTATATGTACCCCGTTCGTTGTTTGTACTGATACGAGCTTGCAGAGGTTGCTGTCGCAGTGCCAGAGAGAAGCGACTGATACAAAAAGCAAATTATTGAGCGAAAATCCTTATATAAAAATTAAGCATGTACCTTGGATGAGTGGGAGCAGCTGAGCATGCCGAGATATAGTCGTATTGGTGCTGGTTTCCTCTGGACATGGTGTGTACAAGTTGTAAAAAGGAAAAAAAAGATGTCTTGATCTGATAAAAATGAACCAGAAATATGCGGAAACCCCGTGGAGCGGAGTTCGAGAAATGAGGGCGCGGGCGACACGGGATGGCTTACTGCATCATTGACATTTATACCCATAGCACTCCATCGTCAACCAACCCCATCTCATTCTACCCTATGGATTATATCCATCTACTCTTTGTCGAGACCTAGGAGGCTCAAAGAAGAAAGTAATAGCTGATGGGTGCGCTTGTGTAGTAATATATACCCGTCAAGACGCGATTGCAAATTCGCTCTAAGTCATCTTTTCTACTTTCGTCTTGCTATTATGTAGTACGCTCTGCCTACCATTGTTAGATGCTGTATCTCTGATAAGCTGCCATCGGTCACGCAAGGAGAACATACGGACGGAACTCTCTTCCACCAGATGTGTTTCCGAGAAGATGGTAATCTGGGGATATACACGAGGGGTATATGCAAGGACCCTCGCGCCCGATGCATGCAACATATTGTCACAACGACAAAGGAACAATGGCTTGACTTGTAACTGGTTGGATACTCTGGCAGGTGTACCACCAAATTTTGTGTGCATCTCTCATGTGCAGCGTCGATTATCTATCATGAGCGATGACGCCTACGATACCATTGTCTCTTGGTAAGATTTTACCAAATTCTGTCCTGATTGCTTATAAGGAGCTGCAGGTCGGATGTTATTTAAACAACGATACCACGAGATGGTACATGGTATTGAAAACGACCCGACGATCCTTGTGCCGTGTACGACGTTAAATTTGTCCGTGACAGTCAAGCTTGTTTCGGCGAGCGGAGTCTTCAAGCAAAGCAGGCAAGTACAATAGAATGATGGTCGCGGAGCCGTCGCCGAGCCAAAACTTGTAACGAAATTCCGGAATGATTGAAGCATCCCAGAGGTAGTATTGATAATGTACAACGTCAAGATGTAATCAAGATGTACGGCGCCGGGATCCTATCACCAAACCCTTTTAAGGACCTGTCACCCGCCCACGCACGTCCAGTAATACGGAGGATGCATCAGGTTGCACAACTCCAGCGAAATTCCAGGTTCTTAGGCGCAGCAGAAAAACCGCATACGCTCGCCAGCGGTGCAGAACCAGGTTTTCGCTTGCTCCGCCCCACATAAATGTGACACAGCAATCTGATAAACAAGTCGCAGTAGGGACTCATTGCTGGTCTGCCAAGCATCCTCAAGCTTAACTGATGGATGGGTGAGTCGCTTTTTTTTTTGCACAGGTTTTGTTGCAACAGCCGCGGATCGACGCCACTCCCCGACCAGATGATTTTTCAGTTGGTTGCAATAAAATTGCTGATGTTTGTTTTTACCATCCAAGTGGGTTTTTGCGAATCAAACCCGATACCTCAGTACCACTCCTGGGCATGGTCTACGCAATTAGTTTATAACATGATGATGATATGCAGGAAGAAAGGAAGGTGACGCTATCAGGCGTTTTGCCATAAGGCCGAGCGGATGTCCACCGACTGAGTTCGGAGCTTTTGACACTAATAAAATGGCTTGTTTGTTTGCTACGATATGCCCGGTCTAATTGATGTCTGGTAGGTGCATAGGTTCCGTGATGTTCTCACTCCTCAAAGTAAGTCAAGTCAACACTTCAGAAGTTTAGGAAACGGAGGAATTCCTGACAGAAATGCATTAACGTGTGAAATTCGATTGTAGTCACTTAACCGAGGTTGCACCACGGTCAACGGATACCTGGCACGGTCATATCGGCTATTATTATATACCAAGCTTTACAATGCTGATAATATCGCCAAAAAGTCACGTTGCTACGTTAACCAATTTAGCTTCCACTAATCAAGTAGCTAGCGAACTAGGGTTCGCTTTCAATGGAAGATAAATGTATATCAGATGGGCTGTTGCTTCAATAACACCGCATCAGATACGGCTATTACGACGGTGCCTGGTAAATTTACTCAAAGTGGCAAAATAGTGTGTTACACTTTTTATCCTCAGCCCTTTCTATACCATCGATTTTAGGCTCACAGTGAACACTCCTGGGCGAACTTTTAGTCATGCGTGTTGCAGCTGCTTATTCCAGTTTACCACAGGTAGTTATACAATAAGAGATGGGTTTGTGATGAAGGAAATCAAGCTATAACAGCATGATTATTACGTGGAAGAGCAAGACACAAGAGAGACAGAGACATTCACAAATGTGCATTTTGTAGAATAACAAACGTATATCAGTCAATACTTTGACAGTACATGATATGTCATTCTACTCAAGTGTTGTCACTAGATTAATACGTTATAGTGAACGTTTATCACTATTTACCCTCGTATGTATAGCAGTATACATTTATAATCTTTAAGCACTGTACAAGTATCCCGCACAAGCCTGTCGGTCCCAGCCGCCCTTTTACAGAAGACAACTATGTGTGAGCTCGTTATTGGAAGATGTGCACTACTGAGCAGCAGTTGTTCCCATCTTGCCTGCTCGGGAGATTCCTTAGGGAAGAGTACTACTCGTTTGAACTGAAATATGCTTGATATGACTGAAAATTGCGTTATCAAGCTCCAGCAAAAGTGTCTCAGTTAGAGGCTGCGGTTGGCAGAGGACGGGATTGTAGGGGCTTTTCCCAGTTATCATGGTACCTTTGCCACTAAATGTGCTGGTTAATATGTGAAATTATGCATGCGAGAGATCGCATGACTGTGTCTTGTAGCAGACCGTCAAGCTCTTTGATTGACAGTAATCGCCGCTGTATCTAAGCAGGAGAAATTGTTGAGTAGATGCCTTTGGATGAATCGTCCAAATCCGCTGTGAGAGTATCTTTAATAATCGCTGTCATGAAAAGGACCCACGTCCACAAAATTTAAACATAAAATACCAACCGGTACGACTGCACGGCTCCTACAAGTTTTTCTCAAGCTTCTGCTGAAAGCTTGTTAGATGGCCTAGCACACGGTGTCGACTGAAATAATAGACTTATGCCTTATATAGAGCGTAAACCGTTCGTTATACAAGATGACAAAAGCGATTCTACGTCCCTAACACTGAAATCGATGTCCTCCAAGGTTGTCCTGGGCGTGCGCAAGAGAAGACGAAGTCGCTCTCATTAAAATTGATCGAATCACAAGTCCATGTCATGTTTGATTTTGATACTGGCCAGGATGTCACAGCTATCACGTACAGTACTTGCTGAATGCTCTTTATCTGCAGAGTTCGACCGGAATCAAAACACCCTTGTTTGATTTTGAAAGATAATATTTACAAGGGAGCAGGTAGTGAAATAGGTGTAAGAAAGATACGGCAAACAAGATCTCTTGCAGATAGAACGATGGCTTTTGCTTTTGGACATGAGTTCTCCGCGGCCTCAATACATATGCTTCAAGTAGGCTTCATAGGATTACGCAAGCACTACATACTTGGGCTGGGGCTTGGGCTGATCAAAGCAAAGGTGTACGATATCCGTCGTCATATATGCTGCTATGTTGAGCAAAACATGATCTCTGAGAAATAAGCATTAGCTTTCAAACGGCGACGCCTAAAAGAGTCATGCATAAAAGAAGTAAGCTCTATGCGCCATCAGTAACATGCTCAAGACCATTATACCAAATCTCATGTATCGGCTTATGGCTTTCGACCATGCTACTAGCCGTGAGAGACTTTGGAGAACATGCCAAGAAGGCTTGACGACTAGATAAGCAGTATTTTTGTTCATTTAACATGCTCTCATTATATTTGTACAAGACAGCTGCATACAACGAGTCTCGTAGCACCGGGTCTGCCCAGATGTGAGCACCTATGTCTGCCCTTCCGAACAGGCATTTATCTCTAGCGCCACCTTTGCTATCAACTTTTTCTGCTCATGAGACTCAGCTCACCACAGAGACACAAAGTATATTTGAGATGGAAGTATGAGTATTTATGATGGTGCATATATCTGAGATTTAGAATTGTAGGAGGCAGTGTCTGCTACTGTCTTTGGAGTCGTCCAGAAGTCGCTTTGTTTCAGGAGTTCTCAAGGACGCTTGTTCATGTTGTCGTGCCTGGGATAGCCGACACAGATGCTCGTTCTTGACAGATATTGTGCACAAGGGTAATGATACGCATACAATCTGTTAGTACCCTCATGGGACCCATGTGCGACAGTTCATCAATGCAAGTTGGCATCAAATACAAAGTTTCATGGATAAGCCTCAGGAATAAAACCGGATACTCAAACCTATTTCAATTTCTTTTAGCACCACCATCGTCTCGATATATTTAGCAAAACTAACCATGTATTTGGAACGAGATTGGTGTCAAGACCGTGTCCGCGTCGATGAGATCCTTTCTGAACGAGCTTATCCGCAGGAGATTTTTGCCTAAGCCGTTCGTGTCGCGCCGAGAACCAGCGATTTTTGCTTCACCGTGGCCCAATGCTAAATTACTTTAATCATGCAAGTACAGAGAGTACTGCATCTGGTCGGCTTTTCGACGCGAACTTCTTCGATTCTGCGTAATTGTATTTGCCCAGCGCAAGGAAAGCTCTCACTCGTCGTCAGCGAGGATTGGAGCAAAGTTTAGGGTCATGATATGTGCTCCAGAGCTCTGTCTCAGTATTCAATGAGCGGTCCGCCACAGCATGCTGAGGGGGGTTTACGACCTTTTTAATCAGCGAACGATGAATGCATTCATAGTTAATATATGATACATGTACACACAAATCCCTGGAAATTTACAGCTGAGACAGGCCGAGGATGACCCGCGAGACACCGTATTCCTGCTTGCGCGCTAATTCAAGGACCTCGCTCATAGCGTCGATTGTCGTCGTGCGCTGGGTCGGCAAGGAGCTGGTCAGGTTGATTGCGACGAGGCAAATGACTGGAAAAGAGCCTTGGCATTCGCATACAATATTCTGACGATGTCTTCTCCCAGCTCTGAGACAAGGAGCCCGCTGCTTTGGCCAGGTTTGATGAGGAGTATATGGTTGAGGCAGGCAATCTCATGCGTTTGTGCGTCCACCTACAGGCCATTCCCTTGTGTTGAAGCTACCAGGGCTTTCATTTTCATAGTGTGGAGCCGATGGAAGACGTTTATCTTGTCCGCCATATACGGCGTGTCTGGAGCTGGGCCATTGTCTCAGTGGTGACTTTTCAGAAACGAAGAGCGCGGCCTGCAAGACACTCAGGAACCGAGCCAATTTACGGCCTTTTGAGCGAAGTGACACTTATTCGGGTTCAGGACGTTAATCAACTTGCCCTCGCGTTCAGAGGATGCAAAGGAGACCGCGAACGATTGCTCATCCTTTTTCGGTCGGATTGTTTGAAGCCGTGGACGTTTTATCCTTTCCGGCCATACGCGACGGTTCGCCCTGGATAGACAACTGTTGAGAGGAACGAGGCCAGCGTCAACATTCATGGGCTTGTCTGTGTTGTTGTTGGTAGACATGATAGAAATCACAGTAAAGAATGAGGTGTCAGGATAATCAATGACAGTAAAAAGCGAGGTCTGTGAGACTCGAATAAGGGGATTTTCATTGTTCGACACACTTTGTCCTTACAATGCTTTTTTTAAATGCAGCTACGCGTAAAAGTCCCCATTGTGCTTGTTCACCAAATACACATTTCTCAGCACCTGTAGTGTCAGATACCACACCAACCCATGCTAACTCGCTGCAGAGGATCTCTTGCGGACAATATCGTATGACCGATCTGCCCTCTGCGACAGGTAAGTTACATTCTAGGTAAACATCCTGAAAGCTAACTTCTCGTGATCAAGATTGCTTCTGTGGAGCTCTAGCATCCTTGCATTGACTCCCACGGCAAGGATTGGTACCGGGCGAACATCTACGGGCCCCTCGAGGGGCGCGGCATGTCTTCACCAAGCTGGCTACGTAGGCGTCAGGTACTGTAAACATATCTAGTGGACCCGAGACTAAGCCCATCATCCAAACTTGGTTGCAAGCAGAATACCACTCGCACTGGCTTTCTCTATCGTCACGCACAAAGCAGTCGAGGTATCATGCTCGTGTTTGTAGGGAGAAGAAAGACGAGTGCGTGTAGATAAGGACCTGAAGAAGTCCGATATCCTGAAAGCAGAGCATCTTCGCCACTGGTCCCACAAAATTGCTAAGCGGTACAAGGATGTGGCGGCCGAATATCTCGAGAGTGCTTCGTAGCAGTGGGCCGGGCTTCGAGCAAAGGTGTAAGCATCATGCTACATCGCCGTCAGGTCGCCATCGGGTACCGAGTCCGTGATCCTGCACTACGAAAAGCACAGTTTGACTGTACCTGCCTCCCCAAATGTCCCCCGAGGCATATGAGCAGCTGGCTGACTGCAGGTACTCATTATATAACCCAAATCTCACAGCTTCTGACTCTATCTACAGCGACAATCTGTAGCCACCAGCGAGATGCTCCACGCTTTGGATGCGGCCAACTCAGGTCCGCAGACCCTTCGGAAGTCTCTCGATACCGTAGCGCGAGAGCTCTACACGATTTCATAGGAAATACTACGTGTGAATATATATTTGCTACACTGTTTGCATACTCTCGGAAAACCATATTAGTTGAAATATGAAAGTGCGGGTCAATTGAACGATGTATAGATAGCCTACTATAACGGTTCACCGTTTCTTTTTCCGTTCATCTAAACAGAAGCAGGAAGGAACAACGATGGTAGATTCTAAAGAGTCATGTATATATACGTAAATAAAAGAACCTATATGTGCCACCAGCAACGGACCACCATGGCAGCAACCACACGTATCGGCGATTGGTATGTAGAGAATACAGATGATATATAATTACATTTTGAGGTGAGATTGAATTCGTAGTCAATGCAATGATTATATGTAATGCTGAAGGAACAGTCCCTCCGAAAGCTTGGTACCAAAATTGCGGGGGGCGCGTTCTATTATCACGTGTAAATATTATATGCAAGAAAAAAAAAGTGAAAATGCTCTGCACGTGGCTTACGTCCAGAAAATAGTCAATGTCATGATTGCAGAAGGTTGCCGTGCACAATGGAACATACATATGACGTTGTATGCAGGTTTCATCATCTTCAGAACAGACAAAGGGTTATATGATATGTCATAATTAAAATGGAAGGGGCGGTGATCGTACCGAGTCAAAAGGGAGCGGGTGCTACATACAAACTAGGACTGTACGGCTGTGCTTAGAGCTATTCCCCACAATCCAAGAACGGCAAGTTTACCAAATCATGGTTGATATGTGGTAAGACGCGGTAATGATCCAGTCAGCGCAAAATTGCCTTTTTTGTACGTTCACACAAACATAATGCAAGCAAGTGTGCCTCTTTGATATCATACGGTGAGTGAAAGTACGCGCTCGGTCTGGGGAGAAAGAGCTGATTGAAACGGAGCAAGGAAGGCAGAGGTGAAGAGAGCGCGTCCAGGGCCTGTTATGGAAGGAAGTGACCGAGTGCTTTTACTGACAATTGCGATTTGGTCAGCGGGAAATGCTTTGCCCCACACGAAAAAAGTCAGCGCATATAAAAGGGTCACTCGGCCCCCGTTTATCCCGCATATATCCCATTTTTTCCTATTAAACGCCATGGCTGCAGTCTCGAGCAACACTATTTTCAAAGACAACATCTTTGCTGGCAAGGTGCTCCTTTGTTCGGGTGGTGGCAGCGGTATCTGCCGTGGTCTGACCGAGGCGATGGTCCGCCATGGTGCCAAGGCTGTCATCATTAGCCGCAGGTAAACGCGAATGTACCACGATCGCGGCAAGATCTTGTATTCACGCTAGCCAACACATAGCAAGGACAAGCTGGAAAAGGCAGCTGACGAGATGCGCAAGGCGACGGGTGGTGTTATCCTGTATGTCTAGGTTTCTACTTTGTACTATGGCTTCGTTTGCTCACCTAGGGAACAGGTGTACCGCGGCTGATGTCCGCAAGCCCGACCAGGTCGAGGCTGCTGTCAAGTTCACGATCGAGAAGCTGGGTCGCATCGACTACCTGATCAACGGTGCTGCCGGCAACTTCTTGGCTCCTTTCCAGGGCCTGTCTTACAACGCCTTCCGCACCGTCATCGAGATCGACCTCCTCGGCACCTTCAACCTCACCAAGGCCGCCTCGGAGCACATCAAGGCCACCAAGGGTTCCATCCTCAACATCAGCGCCACCCTTTACTACACGGGTCTGCCCTACCAGCAGCACGCCGGCTCGGCCAAGGCAGCCATCGACGTACGTTTTTGTTCATCTCCTTAGCGTCTCATGCCAGACTCACCCTTTGTACTCTTTGCTAGGCCCTCACCAAGCATTGGGCTGTTGAGCTCGGTCCCTTTGGTGTTCGTAAGTGGGGAAAAAAAAGAGAGCGACAGTAACGATCTGATGACTGACGTGTATTTCAATTTTAGGTGTAAACGGTAAGAAATGAAAAAGGCAGATCAATCACGTGGATAGAACTTGTAGCTAACACTGTCATGCAAATTTGCAAGGCATCGCACCTGGTCCTATCGTAAGTTGAATGAGGACGATTTCTTTCGTATCGCTGAGCTCACAAATGACGTTAGGCCGATACTGAGGGTATGGACCGCCTTGGTGGCCTGCTGGAAGCTGAGAGCATTCCGCTCCAGGTACGCTAGGAAGGGGATATACATACGGAACATCTTTTTGACAGCTCGTCTCGATAGCGCCTGGGTTCCGTGAAGGATATTGAGAACGCTACCGTCTTTCTGTTCTCGGATGCCGCCAACCTTATTACGGGCGTTACGCTCGTCGTGGACGGTAAGTTGGCCTCCAGCCGTCCCATGCGAGATTCTCTGACTTTCTTGGGTTGTATAGGTGGCCAATGGCTGAACCCCAGAAACCCTGCATACCCCGCTATGGTTCTGAACCCCATCAGCAAGATCTAAGTGATGTGATGTGATGTGATGTGATGTGAGGTGAGGGTGCATGGCACCACAACGCGCGAAAGTGACATCCCAACCGGATTGTGTTGTGTCAATAAACGCGCTATTATATTTTTGTACAAATTACTTTAGTCAAAAGGAATGGGTCGTGCAGAGGGCGCGCCGTTGCGTTTGGAAGCGGTCGCAGCGATGGCGCTCGGAATAGGGATACCGCAGCAATCCGGGTATTCTTGGCCCAGGGCGTAGACGTCGCCTTCGTTGCTCCCATGCGCGTGTACATGGCCACAATCGTCGGCCATGTCTTCCGCTTGAGGCGAACCCCCTTCAAAGGCGATTAAGCTACCGAAAAAGAAATGCTGCATGATCGGAAGCTTGGAAAGGACCTCGGCCTTGTACATCTTGATCATGCCCTGGTTGACCTTGACCCAGGTCTTGCAAGCCGAGATATCATCCAACATGGGTGAATGCCATCGGAGTGAGGCCGACGTCTTGACCGAGTTAATAAAGTGGATACAGGCGAGGTACATGTAGGACTTTGAGAATTCTTCGACGGTATCCGGATCATGAATCGATTTGGGGCGAATATACTTGTGATCTACGAAATGTATCAGCGCATGCGGCCAACACAGCGACGGGTCGAACTTACTCAAGAGCTGTGAAGATCCAAACATGAATGGCAGAAAATGGTAGTCGTCGAGACCCCATACGCCGTGCGAGCCGGCGGGCTCGAGCCAATATTCAAACTGCAATTGCCGCATCAGGGCAATGTACCTAATCCGGCGTGAGATAGCTGATGCCGGGGCTGTCTTTTCGCAGCTTACCGAACAAAGATGCGTAACACGACCGCCTTATCGTCTTCAGGTGTGAGTACGCCAAGCTTGTCAAGGCAGAGTCTAGGACGGAACATGCGGATGAGCTACTGTCGTTTATCTTTGCAAGGGGGAAGTCACTTACAGCCACGCCATGAAGTTGGCTTCGTGGCCTGTGCCGTAGTCAATCCGACGCCGGTTGCCAAAGCTCTCGATAAAGTATTTGCTCACTTCGACAATAGCATCCTTCTCGACCAAGGGTTCCATAAGGGTATCGACATTCTACATGACTCATGAGCGTGCTGCGTGCTAGGTTTTGGACCGGCACGGCTTACATTTTCGACGCGATCGTAAAAGTCACGGAACGCAGGGTTGCCGAAGCGTGATTTCGAGTTCTCCACCGCGGGTATATCTCGTGCATAGCCAGACACGGTGTCGAGCAGTTTGACGATCTGTTGTACTTTCTGGAAGTGGCACTTGTCAGAATGGGGTCTGCGGATGACTCCACCTGGTGCTGGTGCTTACCTCGGACACATGCATATCGCTATCAATCTTGCAGTCCCGTACAGCATCATTGAGACGCTCAATGTAGTCAATGTAGGCTTTGTAAGCGTCTGATTGCAAGAACTCGTCGAGATCTTCTTTTGTGATTATACGCTTGACAGGTCGCTGATAAGTCATGGAGGAAGAAAAATGGAAAGGAGCGCGGAGCGCAACAAATGCCGCTGTCATGCTGCCCTTCATTTCAAAATAGGAAATACATGTATCCACTAGTTATCGTATCAGAACAGATTGTAATCAAGTATGAAGTGATGATATAACAAGGATTACAGAGTAGCTTTATGGCTTTGGTTGAGGTATGTAAACGATTCAGTCACATCTGTGTCTATAAAAAGCAAAAAGTCGTCGAATCTGCGAGAGAACAAACATACGGATTCAGTTTTCTGTGGCGCGTATCCATGAGCAAGCTCACTTACGCTTGCTTTTGCATGTCACCTGCGAAGATCTGTGGGTAGATCTGCGTATTCTTAAACGCATCGATGGTGTCCTATGGTTTTCGTTGGTCCTTCCGCTTTGGAATGCCATGGCTTTTTTTTTCGCTTACCTTGTGCTTGTCAAAGTCTATGGCTTCTCGATCCGCCACCTCCTTTACGCGCGAGTTATATAAACTATAGACCGGCTCTTCTAGTAGTAAACCGAGCGCGGGTGCCTTTGGAACGTTGATGGATGTCTCGCCAAAGGACGCATCGATAACACTCAGGGGAGTCTGACTACGCACGCATAGCATCGCCATGGCTTCTCTCGCTCGCTGTGAGTGGACTATGATTCCTTTTATCGCGTCACTTACAAATCATTTTGCGTATCTGATGAAGCATAAAGGACTGTCCATGGAGCTTAACGCTCAGCCACTCTACACCGTCGACGAGCATGGGTTCGCTGACCTGGTGCCGCGTTAACATACCGTCCAGTTCCAATCCAGTGCAATGGGATATCGTGATGGGGTTACCTGCAGCTCCATGATATGACGGTTCGAGCTAGGATCATTGAAGGCTCGTCCGATGGTATAATTGTGGAAGTTGTGGGTGCCACGAAAACGGGCGATGGCCTCGCAAAAATGAGCGTAGGTCTGGCGATTGATGCGGTATTGGCGTTTCATTTGCATATCCTCAGGCGTGCTGCGCGGGATGTATCCAGCGATCTGGCGACCGGGGCCGACCACGGTCAGGTCCGATGCATGCTGTCGATCTGACAGGAGAGGACCAGGACAGGGCGGTCGAAACACATAGGTCGGCAGGAGATACTCGTACTTGCGTGAGGAACAGGAGCGTTTGGCGTTGAAGGAGCTTTGGACTCGGATAGCGTCCCAGACCCGGATGGTCGGGGGCAGCTGCGCATTGACAGAGTTGATCATGTCTTGGACAGTACTCGGGACGAGCATTTTCAAGGACACAAGGTTACCTGCGGCATGAACGCCCTTGTCCGTGCGTGCGGCTCGCAGGAACTGAACCTGTGCGTCCCTCTGTCAGCATCCAAAGAAAGACCGGCTTCCAACTTGCCTTTTTGAGATCACTCGCATTGTCTTGTGACACAGCTCCTGCCTTGCATAGTGCGTCAAACAAACTTTTCTCGATCGTTTCTGCCTCAGGATTACTATGCAACAAGGCTGTCAGCTCAGCATGGCCCCCTTCGACAAGTGTGTCACCTACAATTGCATGCCTTGGTAGCCTGTGCCGTTGAAGCCAAGCAGGACGGCGTACTTGCGCTTGGGTAGGCGAGGTTCGGATCGAGGGGATCGCGTGACATTGTCTGTGCGGACCCACTTTCTGGACTCGAGAAAGTGCTGTTTTCGGTCTTTGGGCGTTTTGTATCTGGACTTGGCCGGTGCCTGAGCTTCCGGTGCAGCCGTGCTGAATGCGCGAGGCAGACATTGCCAGGTGTGGATGGCCCGACAGGCACGATGAACGAGCATTGAAAAGGAACCAGTGGCTGAGTGTATCAAGTAGTGGCATGACTCTTTTTTTATTGTGACAGACAGACAGACAGAAGTAGCCTCGCTCCCCGCATGTGAGTGGAAATAGACTTTAAAAAAAAATAGACTTTTTCATACTGTCCCTGAGCAGGGTTTCTCCCATTCTTTACTGCTCTTTTTCCATTTTTATATTACTTTTTTGAAGGCACAAGCAACTATGTACTGTACCGATGGCGTAGAAGAGTGGAATATTAAAAGGATGACTCTGAGTGGCCCGGCGGAAGTGTCTCGCTTTGGGCGGAGAAACCTCGGATGACGACGGACGGGTTCAACAACAAAAATCCCCCCTTTTGCGCAGCAAAAACACTCAGTTACAACCCACTTTTTCACAACCCACCCTCTTTTATATCATATTATGCTTTCCCGCCTAGGCCAGCTGGGCGCACGTCCTGCCTCATTGCGCTCTTCGGGTCTGCGCCATTCAACTGCCCTGGGCTCGCGATCCCGTCTCTCGCTGCGGGCACCACAACAGCAGCAGCAAGCCCGTCGTCGTTTCGCTACCGACAAAGACCCCAAGAAAGACGACGGCGACAACCTCAACATTCCAAAGGGCTTTGAAGGTTTCTTTGGTCGCGGCAAAAAGACACCCAAGTCCAGTGCTGAGGAAGCCGCCGATCAGCATGCGAAACATTCTTCAGACAAGGTACCAAAGCCGCCACGCAACAATAACAACGGCAACAACAATAGCAACAATGGCGGCGGCAACCGGCCTCCGGATGTTCAGATCAACACCGGCACGGTGCTTGCGACCGCGGCATCGACGTACCTGCTGTGGAAATTGACATCGCCCGCCGAGAATTCCCGGGAAGTGACGTGGCAGAACTTCCGTACCTCGCTCCTCGACAAGGGTCTGGTCGATCGTCTTGTGGTTGTCAACCGCAATCGGGTACGCGTCCACCTGCGACCGGAGGCCAGCACGCTCGGCGTCTCGGCCAACCAGACCTTCTACTTTAGCATTGGCTCGATCGACAGTTTCGAGCGCCACCTTGAGGAGGCCCAGAACGAGCTCGGCATTCCTTCGAGCGAGCGCATTCCTGTTGCGTACCACGACGAGATTAGCGTCCTCAACACAGCCCTTCACTTTGCGCCGACGCTGCTCTTGATTGGTGTCCTGTACTACATGACGAAGCGTGGTCCGGGCGGCGGTGGCCAGGGCATCTTTGGTATCGGCAAGAGCAAGGCCAAGATGTTCAACCAAGAGACGGACGTCCGTGTCAAGTTCAAGGACGTCGCTGGTGCCGAGGAAGCCAAGGAGGAAATTATGGAGTTCGTCAAATTCCTCAAGGACCCGGCTGCCTACGAGCGTCTGGGTGCCACCATCCCCAAGGGTGCGATCCTGTCCGGTCCCCCCGGTACCGGTAAGACGCTTCTCGCCAAGGCTACCGCGGGTGAGGCCGGTGTGCCGTTCCTGAGCGTGTCTGGTTCCGAGTTTGTCGAGATGTTTGTCGGTGTCGGTCCCTCGCGTGTGCGCGACCTGTTTGCCACCGCCAAGAAGAATGCGCCCTGCATCATCTTCGTCGACGAAATTGACGCCATCGGTAAGGCCCGTGGCAAGGGTGGCCAGATGGGCGGCAACGACGAGCGCGAGAGCACGCTCAACCAGCTCCTGGTCGAGATGGACGGTTTCGACACCAACCAGCACGTCGTCGTTTTGGCGGGTACGAACCGACTGGACGTGCTCGATGCTGCGTTGCTGCGTCCCGGCCGTTTCGATCGTCACATCACCATCGATCGCCCCGATATCAAGGGCCGTGTCGAGATCTTTAAGGTGCACATGAAGCCCATCAAGGTCGAGGCCAAGGACAAGGACGCCCTGGTCGAGAAACTCGCTGCGCTCACGCCCGGTTTCGCCGGTGCGGATATCCACAACGTCTGTAACGAGGCTGCGCTCATCGCGGCCCGCAAGATGAAGGACGCCGTCACCGACATTGACTTTGAGCACGCCATCGAACGTGTGATCGCTGGTATCGAGAAGAAGTCGCGCGTTCTCTCGCCCGAAGAGAAACGCACCGTCGCTTACCACGAGGCCGGCCACGCCATCGCAGGCTGGTACCTCGAGCACGCCGACCCGCTCCTGAAGGTGTCCATCATCCCCCGTGGCTCGGCCGCGCTCGGCTACGCCCAGTACATCCCCAAGGACCAGTACCTGTATTCTACCAAGCAGCTCCTCGACCGCATGTGCATGACCCTCGGTGGCCGTGTCGCAGAACAGATCTTTTTCGATTCCATCACCACCGGTGCCCACGATGATCTACAGAAGGTGACCAAGATGGCCTATGCCCAGGTCGCCACGTACGGTATGAACCCCAACGTTGGCCCCCTGTCTTATGGCGACCCCAACGATGAGCAGCGCTTCCAGAAGCCCTATTCGGAGGCGACCGGTCAAATGATCGACAACGAGGTCCGCGGCTTGGTCAACAGCGCCTACAGCCGTACCGTGGAGCTACTGACTGAGAGACGCGAGGATATCGTCAAGGTGGCCGAGCTCTTGCTGTCCAAGGAAGTTATCAGCCGAGAAGATGTCGAGGGTCTGCTTGGCAAGCGTCCCTTTGCTAATAAGGGTCCCATGGCACAAAAGGAGGTAAGAACAGAGGGATAGGATGGGCTCGTGGATGGTATTCTCATCTGTTTTCTGATATAGATCATCTCACCACCCGACTTTAAGGAAGATGACATTCCGAAGAGCGATGCATAGACATATCAACCATATAACACCCGAAAAAAATGACATAAAAAGAGAACAATAGAGCAGTATCTATTCATATATTATTTTGCCAAAAAGTATACACACACACACACAAATATGAACCAAGCCATCGCTATTATTTTATATCCGCCTATGGGACTGGGTGTAAAAGGGGGAGGGGTTCTTACCACTTTAAAAGCCTGATATGACAAGGTCTGTGTATATCTCACAGAGTAGAACCACACAAAGAAAAGCAAAGAGAGCATACTGTACATAAGCTTGTATGAGATGAATGGACGGACCTAGAGAGAGAGAGAGCGTGGTCTTGGTAGAAATCGCGGAAATCAATTGGGCTAGACAGGTTCACACGTCATCAAAATTTGCGGTGGTTGTTGTCCGGCGGGACTTGCCACAAAAAACACACGAGCGATTAACATCCACACTTTCTCTCCCCACTCTCTTCCTTGCTAACCCTCGCCCAATACACAATGACGGCCAGCGACAACAACGATTGCCTTTACAACGCCGGCAAGATGACCGCTGTCTCGGCTGGTCTCGGTCTCGTCATTTCCGCCATGCAAAACACCGTTCAGAAGCACACCGAGGGTGCGAAGGGTGTCTTCACCCGAACTGGCAGCACCATTGGTCTTTTCGGTCCGTAACTTTTGTAACGCGACATACGCACATACGCTCTACAGCATTCGTATTTACCTGTAACTTTTTGGCTGACATGATTCATTCAATGAATAGCTGCCGTCGGTGGTATCTTCACGGCGACTGAATGCGCGTCCAAGAGCATTCGTGGCGAGGACGATGCGATCAACGCCGGTATTGCTGGCTGTGCGGCTGGTTTCGTTGCTGGTGTCAAGAGTACGTATCGATAGTGTAGAGAGAGAGAAGAGAGAAGAGAGTCACATGGAAACTCACATGGATTGCTTCTCTCTTAGCCGGTTCGATTGCCAAGATGTGCGCTGCCTGTGCTGGTGTGGGTGCCACCATGTTTGCGTACGAGTATTCGGGTGAGCTGAAGGGCGCTCTGAACGGCAAGTCCGTGTCCGAGCGAAAGGACATTCGCGACAGCTTCTTCAAGACCACCACCAACGCCGAGGCGGATGCCTAATTCCATCCCATCCCCTGTCCTCGATATATATAACGCAACTTACCATCACACCTTCTTTCTTCAATTGTCATTCCTATCACTTTTTCCTCCTTTTTTTTTTAGCGCTAGACATATTAAAAGCACGCTCTCTCTCTCTCTCTCTCTCTTTCTATGTTTGTGTGCCAAGACAGTAAATGTGCGGGACTTGGTGTCAAGAATGAAGTTGCCGTGTGAGATGGGTTTTACTTGCGTGAATGAATGAAGAGAGAAGATACAGTAGATATGTATCATCGATAGAATTGCGTTGCGTGTGTGTGGATGTGGTTATTGTGCTGTGTGCGTGTGTGTTGCGCAAAGAAAATGATGTGAAGATGATGGGATGTGGTATGTTCAAGTTGAAGAAGAAAGACGTGGAGGATAAGGCAATGATGGTTCAACGCGAAAGCGTCTCGAGGGTGCTCAAGACACTCTCGACATTGGGCACATAGTACTTGGCTTCTGAGCTCCGAAGACCCACCGTGCAGGTAAACACACGCGGGATCGCTTGCTTGTTCAGGTACGCAAACATGTCCTCGTCCATCCTGTCGTCGCCGATCGACAAGATAAAATCAGGTTTGATGTCTTGCAAGATGCGCTGTGCGATTGTGCTCTTGCTCACGTCGTGCGGCAGCACCTCAATGTTGGTTCGTCCTGTGACAGCGTACACCGAGAAGTTCTTGTTGACCGAGTCGGCAATGTGGTTCTGACACTCTGCTGCCTGCCAAGCCCTACAAATAAACCAAATATATCAGGAATCCCATCCCCCTTGTCCCGTTGTGTATCTGTACTTACGCGAACTGGGCATCCGACCCCGGCGCCGTTCGATAATGCTACGTTGATTATGGTGAGCGACTACATCATCCTCTGGGGGCGGTGTGCTTCCACTTACCCAGACCATTGAAATTTCCTTCGTTTCAATGCTCGCCCCCGGCGTGCGTTCCGTGTAGTATTGGAAAATCTAGTATCTCCATGTCAGCAGACGGCTTAGCAAGCTCATTTCTCAGACGTGCCTCTTTGACAGCTGGCATCCATGAAAGGTCCACGTTGGTCAGCATCCGTTGCCAATCTTCACCGCGTGGTTTCATGTAAAAACCGTTCTCCGCGCTATGTCAGACATAAGTGAATAGGTATTTCTCTTTTCCCTTTCAAAAGATGTTACCTCAGCCCCAGGTTGGGGATGTTTCCCAGGTCACGCTCGACATTGGGCTGTGTTCTACCCGAAATCACATAGACTGCACTGTCGGGGCACTCCGTCAATCGACTCAGGACAGACACCAGCCGCTCCAGATCACGCGACCCAGCTGACTTGCCGTGTGGTATCAATGTACCGCCGTAGTCAAACAGAAACCTGGCAAGTCCTATTTAGAACACCCGCCCATTTCTGGCTCGTTTAGATAGTGTAACAACTTACAAGCACCGATGGCTCGACTGGAATGCCTTTTTCACCTCGTCGGCGTCGAGACGGGGTACGTGTGATGAGTTGGATGTCAAACGCATCCGGGCCAGTTCGTTCAAGATTGAGGAAGCAAAGTTTTGAGCCGAGTTGGTCACGATGCTCTTGTACAGTTCACCCCAGCGAGCCGCCTTTTCTTCTTCGCTCATGGACAGCGCCTCGTGGATCGCTTCACCCACTTGCTAGTGCGATGTTAGCCATTGTGCGATCCGGTGACCATTTTTAATTCCTGCACTTACTCTGTAGTCCCATGGGTTGACGCGCAGACACGCACCAAAACTACCATAGGTGCCGGTAAACTCACTTAAAATGAGGGGCCCATGGTGGTTCTCCTGGCACACAATGTATTCGTGCGAGGTGAGGTTCATGCCGTCCCGCAGGGGTGTGATCAGCGACACGTCAGCGGCTGTCAGGAGGGCGAGGTACTGCGAAAATGAAATATCCTGGTGGAGGAATACGATAGGCTGGTAGGCGATCGTGCTAAACTTGGAGTTTACCCGGGACACCACGTCCGAGATGTGAGCGCGTAGCTCGTTCTTCTCAGCCGTCGACAAGGCAATTTGAATCATCACCACCTAATGGACGGTGGTTGCGTGTCAATGAGAAATGCACACACACGCCCCAGCTATACACAGAAATACGCTTGACTTACCTTGCCTCGCCACTCGGGATGCCGTACGAGGAACTGCTCAAACGCAAGCATTTTTTGACGCACACCCTTGATGTAATCCAGTTTGTCGCGTGCGACAATCAGCTTCTTGCCCCCATACTTTTCCTTGAGCATCTCTACCGACCGCTGCACTTCGGGTGCGGACCTGGAGAGAGGAAGGATGAGAAAGGCGATCCCTCTATTTCAAACGCAGACTAACCTTTTTTTGTTTAGCGCGTCCATGTCAATGCCGATGGGGTAGATACCGACAGACACATAGTGAGAGTCCATCTGAATACCGGAGGGTGTGGTATCCAGCGAGAGGATACGGGCACACGTCTGCAAGAAATGGCGGGCGAAGGAGTAGGTCTGGAATCCAATCAGATTGGACTGAAGCATGCCTTCCAACAAGGCCTTGCGAGCTGACAGCCGTCAAAAAAGTTTTTTTTTAGCGTCCAAACACAAGAAGATAGCCCGTCACAATGAATGAGAACTTACTTGGTAGACAGCGGAAGAGCTCTGAGCTGGGGAAGGGTATATGCAAGAAGAAGCCAATGGTGGCATCGGGAAGCTTTTCGCGGAGCATGCCGGGGAGGAGCATCAGGTGGTAGTCATTGACCCAGACTAGGCACAAAGGCATCAGTCATGGATGACTCAAAAAAATAAACGAAAAAGACCCAGTTTTAACTTACTTGTATCGCCTGGTCTATAGTTCTCGGCAATAGCATCAGCAAAAAGCTGGTTGACTGCTTTGTAAGACTCCCAGGCCTTGTCCTGGTAGATCAAGTTTTGCGAGTCATCCTGCACGACATAGTGAAAATAGGGCCAGAGCACCTGCGGGGCTGCAGATGAGCACATTACTACGAGAACGCACGTGTAGCTTACCTGTTTGCAATATCGATTGTAGGCGCCTTCAAAGTCAGAATCGGAGGGCATGACGGGGTGCATGGCATGGTCCATGATAAACGTGGATCGGATGTTGTCCCTGGTCTTTCGCGACAGGGGATCGGTCGGCATGCCGAGCGTGCCGAACCAGACACTCTGGCCGTAGGTATCCTTGATTGAATTCAAGGCGTTTTGCAGGCCAATGTTGCCTGAAATACAAGGCTTGATCGTCCAGGGCGCATTATCAAAGACAGTAGCCGAGTCAAGCGATGGACGGCGGCGGTGAAGGTGCTGTGTGATCATCAACGGCGCGAGCTTCTTCATGTCCTCTTCGCGCTGGGCCCTGCTCTTGGGCTGCACCAGCTGCTCCGGCGTCTGGTATTCAAACAGGTCCTCCTTCGCGACCGTCTCCGTCTGCGAAGCCGGCGCGGCTACGGTGGCCTGCAGACTCTGAATGAGATTGGGGACGACATCAGTCGCGCTCGACTCGGGTGGGTGGGTCGGGTTCGAATCAGGAAGAGGTGGATCGCCAGCTGAATTCGCAGAAGGAACGGCGTAGCGAGACTTTTTATCTCTCGGGAGTTGAAAGTTGACCGTGTACGGTAGAAACAGTGAGGCAACAAGCACACGTTCCGCCATGACCTTGAAAGAAAGACGAAAGGAATAGGAAGGAAAAAAAAAAAAGAAAGGGAGCGAGAACACAGCAAAAATCTCGTAGAAATTCGGGTCCCAAGGGAAGTAAAAGTAAAATAATGCCCTGCCCTCCTCCTCCGCTCACCCCTCACGACGCCCGTCCCCGCGGCCCGTTTGGGAACCCCAATGATTGTTGCCGTCGGTTTGAATGGCGCTTGCGAAATAAGGAAATGCTTACCAGCCAATCAATGGAAACGTGGATGAACGCCTCTCTCTTATTCAGAATAAGCCCTCGGTATGTACGTGGTATATTTCACATTTCTTTATGACTCTCCTTTCCCGGTCCCAACCCAAGAATTGCCACATCCACGTAATCTTGGATAAATATTCGCGCCGATCGACGTCTTGCATGAAAAATAAAGACACCTTTTCTATGCAACACATAAATTCTTATGTCTATATCTTTGCATGCCAGCATAATAGGTCACAGCAGCTCAAATAGCATCAACTATCGCAGCCGTTTTTGTCGAATACTTACGTGATAGCTTTGTACCTATGCATTTCATGGTGTTGCCCCTTCCACGGCGTTGCTTCAAATATATTTAATTTGCCCACGAAGTACGTCGAGTTTCACCAGCACATCTGCAGAAGAAATCAGCATATCTAACGACATTCTTCTTTTTGTTTCCAAGAGGACTTATGCTTATAGAGGCACATAGCCACATGGTCAGTGGCGCGGTTTTGAGGCCTGTAGTAGGCACTGGTCTGCTAGAGACGCAATGTAAACGGCTTAACAAGAGCAACGGTTCCGTGTATGTTATCTGCTTTCCCACTTGTGGAGCAGCGTCGCTCTCTTTTTCAGAGTGGGGATCGCATGCTGCTGCTCTTTCTGTGTGTGTGTCTCCATATGAAATGATCTCTTGCTTGCAGACAAAAGGTCTGTCAAAAACTAATTTTTGAGTGTCACTCTTTTTCTTCCTATTTCTGTTTGCCATGGCAATCAAGCTGTCACCTGCTGGCCAACGGTAATATAGCACCACCTGTGCACTTTATGCCCTCTTCCTGCAGTTACTCATTCTCTACAGTCTTGCCACCATTATTGTCTCGGGTCCACTCATGGTCGCCACTTCGTGGATCTTGTATAAGCGCTGTAAGTTTATTTTTATGACTGACTCCTTCGCCATTGACTTTATAAAACAGTGGTGCTCGGTGAAGAACGCCGTACTGCAGACGGCCGAGCGATCCGACCTGCTGGCGTCAATGTGGAGCGGACCGATCAACGCGATCTGTAAACGAAGAATAAGGGCGCGCTCCTCGCTGGCGTGTTGCGCTTCCTTTTCTTTTTCTTTTTCTTTTTTTTTTTTTCCTTATTATTTTTCTTCCTTGTCTTTACTGTTCTTCGCTCCTCGAACCATGGGACTTTTGACGATCCTCAAAAAGATTCGCACCAAGGAGAAGGAGATGCGCCTCCTGATGCTGCAAGTGGTTTTCACTGGAATAAATCTCGGTTGAACTTATGCGATGGTTCTTTCTGTTTCATCAGGGGCTTGGATAATGCAGGCAAAACCACCATCCTGAAGCGCATCAATGGCGAGCCAATCGATACCATTTCACCTACGCTTGGTTTCAACATTAAGACCCTCGAGCATGACGAGTAAGACGTCGAAAAGTGTGTTATGCACTGTATTAAAAGACCAAGTGTCGTTTTCCCAGGTACAAGCTGAATATCTGGGACGTGGGCGGACAAAAATCCATCCGGTCTTATTGGCGAAACTACTTCGAGCAAACGGACGCGTTAGTGTGGGTCGTTGATTCAGCCGATCGACTTCGTATCGAGGACTGCAAACACGAGCTGTTTCAACTACTGCAAGAGGAGGTCAGTTTTGGTCAATGTAGTGCATTCTTAAAAAAAATTAAGCTCATTCTTTTATAGCGTCTGGCAGGCGCGACCCTCCTCGTGCTCGCCAATAAACAAGATCTACCAGGCGCCCTTTCTGATCAAGAGTTACGCAAGGTGAGTCTCGTGGTGCTCTTTTTCGCGTTTATTTTTGCTAACCTGTCCCCCAACTTCTTTCTTTTTTGAATAGGCACTTGCTTTGGATGACATCAAGACACATCACTGGGCTATCCTGAGCTGCAGCGCCATGACAGGCGAGAATCTCCTCAAAGGCATGGATTGGGTCGTGAATGACGTCGCTTCACGTATCTATATGCTCGAGTAATAGAGGAAAAGAGAGATAGAAGGAAAAAGACCAGCACATGCCTCCATATACCTCGTTTGTTTCATTTCAGACAAGAAAACAACCAACCGCTTTAGGTTCAGAGCGGATACATACACACACACACATACATACTTACATACATACATACATATATGATACACGGCATGCTTTTTTTTTTATTATTATAATTGCGGGAAGGGGTTCATTTCGGGAAATGCAATGTGGAATCAAACGACGGAAATAGAGAAAACGAAGAACGAGAAAGAGGATAGGGGTAGAATGATATCTCTACAAACAGAAACAAGGTTCTGTATGTGGTGTGCGATGGTGTGTGTTATTTTGTGTGTACGTGTTGTGTGAGCATGGGTGATGCGATGGAAACGTGCTGTAACTGTGTTGGATATAAAAGCGAGGAGCTTGAGTGGATGGGGCTTGCAATTAGAGTCTTGTTGCGCGTGTGCGGAGCAGAGTTTTGCTTGTGTGTTTTGCTTGCTTGGAAATGTAAACTATGTTTGATATGCATTTGTTGCGTGTGTGTGGTTGTGCGTTGGTGTGGTGTATGTACGTGTATTTGGAAATGGGGGTATCACATATGCGAAAAAGGACCCGGGATGGTATTGTCAAGCACATCCGTCACGTCCTCCACCCTGGCCAGATCTTCGAGGAACGGAATCAGATCGACCAGCTCCGAGTCATGCGGATCGTTGAACCAGGAAGACACGGGTACAGCATTGGCTGTGTGAAAAATGTAGCTGGCAGGTGAATTATCAAGGATGATAACTTGATTCAGATCGCGCCCAAGCTGCGACAGATCCTGCAGCCGGACAGTATAGATTTCCAGGGTAAGTACATGGGGAACCAAGAAGAAAAAAAAATTGGATCACTCCTATTTATTTTTTTCTTCTGATGAAGCCTTACCTTGACATAGGTGCCCTTGTAGTTGAAACAAGACTCTCGGAACAACCGATGTTGCACAACCCGGTGGTGGTCGAAAATGTCGAGCACGGGATCAGCATACTTGGACAGACTTGCTGTAAAAACAACAATCTCGTATATCTCACCCATCCGTTTCATGAACGCATCCACCCCGGGCCGCTTCAGCACAAAAACGTTATGAACCTGACCATCAATCTCGACCGGTACCACAAAATCAGCTTGGGGTGCCATCTAAAATGCATGTTGGTTTTAGCGTTATTCATTGCCATCATCGCTGTTATGGATATCACTCTCTCCCTCGTTCTGGGTATGTGCGTGTGTATTAGATTACCAGGGGAGATTGACGCTTACCTTAAAAGAGCTATGGACCAGCGTCTCGTCGAGGTCGAGTACCAGACACTTGCGACCCCGATCCTCATGTGCCTGCGGCTTTAGCAACCATAGGTCCTGCACGAAACCTTAAATGGGTTGTCTTTTCTTTTTGCGTGCGTTGTTGATGTTGAACACCCTGCAGGGTGCATACCTGGTGAGGCTCCATCATCGGCGTTGTCGTGGTTTCCACGGGGGCAGCGGCCTCAGTCGATGGAGGAGAGGGGGCCGGCGTGGGGAGCTGGCGGGTGCGAGTCGTGGAAGTGGACGAGCGAGTCCGGATGGAGGCGAGCGAGGCCGGCCGGCCTGGCGGGTGCTGGTTTTCATCTTTGTAGTAGACCGACTCGGAGGAGGACCCGGTGATCGTCTGCGAGGCGAGCGCGGTCTGGTTGCTCGCGCGCTTCTGGCTGCTTGTAGGACTCTTGCCGTGATGCTGCGGCGCGTGCTTCTCCTGAAGTGCACCGCCACGCAGAGATGACGAAGAGCCGGTGGTATGCGTGGTGGTGGTCGTCTTGCTAGAGGACGAGCAGCACATGAAAAATGACAACAGCCGTAAACGGCGGGATGTTTTTTTTGGGTGAGTCTTGGCACTCGCGGAGGGCGCGTTGGAAGTGGTTTTCGACTTAAACCAGCTCGACTTTGCGATCATTCTCAGTTTGGCTGTTGAACAGTTGCATGATTATTAAGATAGTTCCCCTTCTTGAGTATATATATTTTGTGTGTGACAACAACAACAATAACAACAGCAGCAGCAAAAGCAAAAGGAAAGTTGACTTGCCTTGCGGTTTCAAGAGACCGAAACGGCGTGAATGAACGGGTGCCACCAGCACAGGCATCTTCTCCTGAGGGTATGTACTCATGCGCTGCTTGAATGCAAGAAAAATAGAACAGTAAAAGAGAAATGGCACTGAATGCTTTCTTGCCAAATGAAAGAGCGAGAGCAAGAAGAAGAAGAAAGGAAAAGAAATAAGAGAGAGAAAGAGATAGAAAAAGGAAAAGGAAAAAAGACCTGGTACGGAAAGGGAAGGGGCAAGACGACAAAAGGAGGAGAAGAGGAAAGAAAGAAGAAAGCAAACCAAAAAGTACGAAAATTCAAGAGGCACGTGGCGCAATGCGACCTTCACCATCAATTTCCCCATTCTACTACATACATAACATATCTACATATACAATCATTCTAGTCTTTTGTTTTCCTTTTTCCCGTTTCAATCTTTATTCCTCTTCGCTATCACTTGCATAGTTCGCCAAGCTGCCGAGGCCACTGGTTGTCTTTGCCGCAGCGGGCTGAGGAGCGGCGGGTTGGGCAATCGTCTTGAGGCCCGACAACACACTCTCGGGTATAATTCCTCCTGCTCGCTGCTGTTGTTGCTGTCGTTGCTGCTGTTGCCGTTGCTGCTGCGCAACCATCGCTGCCTGCCACGCCTGATCTTCCGAAGTGTATCCGTACAACGCCCGTGCCGCTTCCTCATCGTAGTCGATCTGGTGTCGCCCCTCTTGCTCGGCTCGCTGGCGCTTGGCCTCGTTCTCCATCTTGCGGAACCCGTCCTCGTTGACTTCGCGCTTGGTTTGTGTAAACTCGGCCGGTAGATCGGATTCGATCTCTTGACGGTCGTACGCCTCTTCGAGGGCGCGCTTCTTACTCGGCGCCTCAGCCGCCTCTATCTGCTTTGCAATCAGTGTCTCCTCGCCCTCGGCGCCTGGTTTGTTCTGTTCAGCCGTCGCCCATCTAAATATCCCATCGTGTCAATACTTGCTCCTTTTTTTGCCCTTTATGATTTTCTTGTTTCTGCCCCATTCATGTTGATCCCCTCCCCCCCTGTTTTCGTCTTACCTAACATTGATGGTCTCGTTGTTGTCTAAGGTCTGATTCATCATGGCCTCGCGGGCGAATTCAGCATTGCTGCGTCCTTTGTAAGTTACGAAAGCGACGCCGCGATGTCTGATGTAACGCACTGTGCACACCTAGTGAGTAAACGTTTACAGCGTAGAGAGGCAGGTCCATCTTACAGCGTTCAATTTCACCAAAAGCTTCAAAGTGTTTCCGCACAACGTGACCCATGTCTGCGGTACCGGACACACGGCCGACGTAGAGTGTTTTGTTTTGCGTGTTGAAGGAGCCGACACCACCCATATCCTGTCGAAATTCCCTTTTTCGAAACGCGTTAGACGACGAAAACATACTCGGCCTCATTACTTACATGAATTTGTCGCGTCCAAAGCAATCGATCGTCGTCTCGACTTCATCCTTTTCGTTCGGAATGCGATGCCACATGGAGCAATCTGAACCTTGAATGCACATGCCCTTGGCAAAGTACACGCAGAAGTAGGCATTCGGGTTATTCGAGCCCACAGTCTCACCCGAATCGCGTTCCACATTGCATCGGAATTTGGCTCGCTGACTGCAGTAGACATCGTCGTTAGTGCATTCTGTTTTTAACAGTGGACAAGATAGATCCGTACTTTTTCTTGCTCCAATCGCGTTCGAGGCCTTTCCACCGATTGTGCCAAATGTTGTAGGTGCCACCCTCAGGTTTTCGCTCGCGCAAATACTCATCTAATTGAGCTCGGGTGATCTATTCAGTGCATGATGAGTTCCTGTGGGTCGGATCACCATCAGAACTTACCTGTTTCCGTGCAGGAGCCATCGTATAAGACAAAGAGAAGTGTGTGTCGTCGACTGAGCCTGAAAATGGCTTCCAAAGAATTATGTGTGTTAGGTCGACAGAGCAAAAATGTATGCTGCTTTCATGATACGACAAATCCATTTGTTGCATTGTCAAACACTGCTGCAAAACTTGTCTCGATACGGGAAGCTTTACCAGTATTACTTCCATGATAAGAGCGGATAGATCAAAAAGAAAACATAGACAAGCAAGGTCCAGATCTGACAGCGGTGGATAAGTCATAAAACTACGCGAGGGTGTTCCCTCACAAGTCTGCCAGAAGCGCTGGTACTGTTTGTGGTATCATGTCATACCGTCCGCTACATACTAGAGAAGAGATACAGATGGTATGGTAAATATGACAACAACAGGATATGGAAATAGGCTATTTGTCAATCCCCAGGAAACGATGATGGGTGTTTTGCTTTTTGGGTGTGACCAGATTGAGAGGCCGCGCGCAGTGTGACACGTTGAACGCGCTCCCGCCAAGTCTTAACGTTCTTTTTTATTTGCTTTAACTTACGAACAAGCGGTTATGAGCGATTCTCTCAAAGACGTTCCAGAGTTCTTTGAGAACGAGATTGGCGAGGGCATCACCGCGCGTACGGATGCTCTGGGTAAGTCTTCATCCTTTCCTTTCCTTTCCATGTACCTTTCGTTTTCAGAACCAGGCACCGCCACCCTTCTCATGACCCGACAACCCCCTCCTCTGCTGATAGAAATGACAATAACTTACCAACGCGTGCCCTTGTGCTGCCCATCATCCCCTTCTCATTCACTCTTCCTTTGACAGGTACATTCCGTGAACTTGGCCCTCCTGACCTTTGCCACATCATCAAAACGAATGCCAAGCCGGGTGTGCGGGAGGTATCTACCTTGTATTTATATTATACTTCCGCTGCTTTGTCTCTTACCTATTGTTTCTTTTTATAGGTCGGCAGTTATCACTATGTCTCGGGTGTCGACGCATCATCCTCTGCCACGCTGGCCGCTTATCTGAACTCGCTCACCTACTCTATGGTATGTAACTCGATCCTCTCGCCAGCGGCTACGGACTGACACACGCTAATTTCTGATTTATTACAGGACGAATCACAGTCGTGGTTCTCCAAATCCAATGCCTGGCGCATCCGTTCTGGTATCTACTGGTACGCTATCATCCTTTCAACTTATGCATGTCGACTCACCTCACTTTACTCAGTTGTTTTAATGCTTTCTCGCGCGTCGATGTCCGTGTCGAAGTCAAAATCCCCGGCGGTGTCGAGAGCTACTACGTCGATATCCGCGGCGAGCGCCACGAGGCGACCGCTGCTATCTGGCAGGAAACCTACCTCTCTGCCGTTTTACGTGCCATCCTCTACTCCGACGACAGCTACTACCGCCTGGCCGGTTACCGCAAGATAGATCCCATCACGAGCTTACAAGGAGAAGCTAAATTTCTCGAGGCTGTCGAGGCCCTTTTCTGGAAGGGTAATATACGAAGAGTGTAAACAAAAAACTATGATGGCTTACCTCAGCATTGCATCTGAATAAGGCTGGCAACTGGGTAGCAAGCCCGAGATCCAGGTCGCGACCTCTGTGCATAACCACCTGACAGCCGGTGTCATGAAGTATTTTGGTGACAGCTTCCGTTATGGACCTGCCATCGAGTTGTTCGAGAAACTGCAGAAGAAGGATCCTGAGGTCGGCGCCTTGCTCGCCGAATCCTATATTGGGGCCAACGAAGAGACAAAGGCGGTCAAGACGCTTTATGAGGATCTCAAGCTCACTTCCATGAGCTACCCTCTGCTGCACGTCCAGGTTGACTTTTTACGTTCCAAGGTAAGCCGAAAGTGAAACGGTAAGGTATGGATGTCCACGTACTGATGGCGTGTGCACAGGGGGAATACGACAAGGCGCTCAAGTTGGCCAAGTTCGCTGTTAACACCACACCCTCTGAGTTCTTGACCTGGGCCAAGCTGACAGATGGTAAACTTTTACGGATGACTTCCCCACGTGACACTGATGATTTGACATTCCTATAGTCTACATCGATATCGAGGACTACAAAAATGTAAGTGAACATAAGTGTAAAAACGGGCAAGTTTCTGATCCACCGTGAACTCAGGCACTTTTGACCTTGAACTCTTGTCCCATGTTCACCTACAGCGAGCGCGATATGCACCGCATGCCTGCACCGATGAGAACACACTTGCCCATCAAAGCGGATATCGTCAAATCCGGCATCATGGAAGACGATCTAGCGGGCCGCGAAGGCGAGCCTGATCCGAACCTTGTCCGTCTGCCTGCACCGGCCCTGCACGGCACCTTTGCCAAGGCATACTCGCTCCTGACACGTTTGGCTGCTCGGATCGGTTGGGATGACCTGCTCAAATGTCGCTCAAGCGTGTTTGTCATGGAGGAAGAATATCGCATCCTGAAGGCCAGAGAAGAGGAACGCAAGACCAGCTTCTCGCAGTCGGTCAAGGAAGAACCGGTCAAGGATGAGTCTGTGGCCGCTCCTGCCGCGACTGAGGAAAAATCAAACGAAGAGAAAGAAAAATCGGAAGAGCCTGTCGAGGAGGAGAAGAAAGAAAAAGAGGAGGAGAGCGCCCAAGAGACCAAAGAAGAAGGCGCGGAAGAGGTCACGGAGAAGTTGGAGGATGTGAACCTCAATGACGACGAACAAAAAGAAATCAAGCCTACCTTGCCCGAAACAAACCTCTCGCGACCCCAGCAGGCAGCAGAAGAGCCCAAGGTAAATTTATTGTGAAAAGCTTTGAAGGCATATGTGGTTAACTGTTTTCTGCAGGATCAGAATGAGCCAGCAAACCAGCCCTCCCAAGAAAGCTTCTCTTTCGGCAACAAGCGTCTCTGTGAGCGCTGGTTGGATAACCTGTTCATGGTGCTCTACGAAGATCTGCGCGTGTACACATTCTGGCGAACAGAAGCCGCTCACTACCGGTCGCAGCAGATGCCTTACCGCAAGACGGGTACCGAGTGGGAACTGCTCGGTGATCTGGCCATGCGGCTGTGGCACGAGGTAAGATGAAGAGAGTGATGACTGAAGCAGTGGACTCAACCCTCCATGGTAGAACGAGGCACGTGAGTCCTATGAGATGTGCCTGGATCACAAGTTCTCCGCCAAAGCGTGGATGAAACTCCTGGAGATTTATGCCAAGGAAGGCAATGTCCAAAAGGCACTCCTAGCCGCTGTCAAGCTGACGGTGTATCACGAACGCTGGTATCATGAGATTGTGGTAAGTGCCATGACGATTTTTATGTAGCATATGTAATAATGAACGACTATATAGTACCCTACCGAGATTGCTTGCAACCTCAACAAGCTCATCCGCAAGGAAGGCTTGTCCAAGATGCAAAATATACTTACCTCGATGAACCTCCCACGGCCGGTGCAGTCCTTAATCACACGTTATTTTGACTATGGCGAGCTTTTCAAGGTGGAAGGCTACGAATTCTAATAAATCTATCCCCTCTTTTCTTTCTTTCTTCCTCTTTTCACACAAAATATAAATACACTTTCTGATATAAGTCGCCGTACTGTTCCTGTAACAAAGGAAACCGGACAGTGGTGGAACTGCATCCGTAATGTGTATCCATGTAGAGCGGGCATTGAAGCCTCTCAATGACTTTACTATTTTCGATAACTTTTGCTATTACGCCTTATTCCCCCTCTCCCGCCCTCTTCACCACAGCATCCATCCACAATACCATAATGAGCGAGATCCAACCGAATCAAACCCTCTACTTGCAGAATCTTCCCGACAAGATTCACCTTGAAGGTAAGATTCATGCCCCATCGACGACGATCTTGTTTCATTCAACCATTTGCGTCTTGCATTCAGAGCTTAGAACATCGCTCTACCACCTGTTCGCCACCTACGGCGACATTATTGACATTGTAACCAAGAAAGAGGCGTCGATGCGGGAACAGGCTTTTATTGTATACGACAATGTGGCAGCTGCGACGACGGCGCTGCGAAGCCTGAACGGATTCAGCTTTTACCAACGACCCATGGTAAATCTCTTACGAGTGGAAGACGCGTAAAATAACACTCGACCGTGTAGAACATCACGTATGCCAAGACCAAGTCATACGCTGTGGCCAGACTGGACGGCACCTTCAAGCTGCGGTCCTGGGAAGAGAAGCTCAAAGCGAAGGCAGCAGCTGACACGGGTGCCGTCAAGCGTTCTCAGGAAGACGAGGACGACGACTCAAAGCCATCAAAAATGGCACGGAAAGATGAGGAAGAAGAGAGTGAAGAGGACAGCGATTAATACATACGAATATGGCCCTTGTTTTGTTGTTATTGTACATGAAGAATGGATCAGGATCTGGTTTTGTGTGGGCTGACGAACATGAGTGCGCGTGTCAGATATATCGTTATGACAGACTCTCCGTTTTATATGCGGTATGAGAACGAAGAACGTAGAACAAAGCAGCATACAGATCAAATCGAGTAGGACGTGGGCATATGCATAGAATGACTGTGATATGATAATGTACTAGGCTACAAATGCTGTCATTGTGGACGGGCGGGGGGGGGACATAACGACAATGGTGTATGATAAAGTCCCATGCGGGGGTTCAATCGAGGCAAGACGTGTTCTTTCTACTAAAGTGATGGATCATTCCGAACGAAAGAAACTGAATCTCACCGTCCTTCAGCGACACGATCCCGAGGTCGTTGATATTTGCTATCAGTCTCCTCATGCCGTCGTCTACAAATTCAAGCCTGAGGACAAGAAATGGGTACGAGAACCGCGTAAAGCTATTCATCCCGCTCTACGGACGATGGACCGGATGCTCACTGTAGAATGCACTCGCTAATCTTGTAGGAAATGATGGGCTTTGAGGGAACGCTCTTTCTTTTGCAAAGGTTCGGGTTCTCTCTGTCTCGACTTTTATCGATACGTTCGTCTCATACTCCTCCTCGTACCCTTTCCCCTTCTTCTCGTCTTATGTCAGACGGACAGCCCCGTATTATGCATTATTCATCCTCAACCGCCAGAGCATCGACAACTTCTCGCTGTATTTGACCGAGTTTAGCCAGATCGAGATTACCGACGAGTTCATCACTTACTTGACCAGCAAAGGTACGCATCTATACAGGCCTTGCTCTCCCCCTAATCTCATATCCCATCAGATCAAATCTGCGCTTTGTGGCTCTTTGCAGAAAAGGACAGACAGCCCATGCTCGATCATATCATAAGGTAACCTAGGCAATCCCATCAATTATAATAGCAAAAGCGCTAAGCCTTTGAAGATTGAGGAAAACCATGGCTGCCCCTCCACAGCCTGCTGCCTCTCCTGCAACTGCTGGAAAGCGCGTCGATATTTTCCAGATGCTTAAACAGGCAAGCGTACCCCGCCAGCCACCCAACATGTACGATATGCTACAAATACAGCAGCAGCAACATCAGCAGCAGCAACAACAGCAGCAACCACCACGACAACAGGAGTCCGGCTCTGATATAGCAACGGATTTATTTACTATGCTGAAGAAAGGCGGAGCAAAAATCACGGATCATTCGCAGCAGCAACAGCAGCAGCAGCCAGCGGCGCCAGCACCTCCAACTACGGATAAAGGCACGGATTTGCTCAGAATCTTGCAGTCGGGCACTCAATCGCCGCAAAAGGCAGAGCAAGAGCAGCAGCAGCAGCAGCAACATCAGGCACAGCAGCAACCGGCTGCGCGGGAAAGCGCTAATAGCAGCACTCACCCACTGCTTAATATCCTTTTGAACGCTTCTAATGGGCAACAGCAACCGCAACAACCGCAACAGCAGCAGCAGCACCCATCACCACACCCGCCTCCCATGCCTCAGCCGTCACTTCCTTCTATGCCTCAGCAGATGCCACAGCCTCACCCGCCTCCGCCGCCTCCTCAAGCCATGCAAGCGTCCTCCCTTCAGCAGTTCCCTCAGGCCATGCCTCACCCATCCCACCCTCCTCCAATGCCGCGCCCGCCCATGATGCAGTCCAGCAGCCTCGGAAGCAGTGGCTCGTTTGCACCGCCCGCAGCCTCCCCACAAAAGGTGTCTCTTCTTCAGGCGCTCCAAGGAGGTAATGCGACCGGGTCAATGAACGGCACGTCGAGCTCCCAACCTCCGGCGGCTATACCGTCGCCCCAGACCATGCCCAATTCAGCCATGCCCAATGCCTCGCCAAGCATGTATCCCCGGGGTTTCTATGCGAACACACCGCCTTTGGCCCCTCAACATGCCATGGATCTGGCCCACACCGAGTTAGAGCAGCGGATGGGCCAGATGAATCTTTCGAAGCCCCAGTTTATCCAACAATTTCTTAACATGGTCCAGGTAAAAGAGCAATTATCGTATGTGAGAACGCAAGGCAGATATTGACCCAAAATGGAACAGAACGATGGGGCCTTCATGGATAGTCTGTACGAGAGATACCGCGCAAGTCAGCCTGGCAACATACCCGCGGACTCGCCTGCGTACGGTCATCCCCATCAACCGCAGCGTTGGATGTGAAGCTAATAATAAAAGGATCGCTGATGGACAAACAGTCGCGGTTAAAGCGCCGTCCTCTCGTCCCTTTGACTTCTTCTCTGCTTGTCTCTTTTTCTTCTCCCTATACCGACTACAGAGGGTTTCATGATCATGCTTAAATGTGCTTAGCTTACAGAAAAGGGCTCGGTCGCTATTGGGCTGGATTGGACTAAAGACACGTCTTGGAGCGCTCTGGTGCTTCAAAAAACTGCAAAAAGTTCACTCATCCATAATACATTCGTCACTGTGTCAAGGTGCAAAAGATTTTCAATACTTCTGCCAATAACGACATATTTGCACTGGCTTTGAGCTAGTAATGGTGCGATATCGTTATCCCAACTGCATGAACACATTGAGTTCGCGAAAAATCTTTCCTAGCATATCTTCCTTTCCTCTATGCAGCATTTATATGATTTTTCTTCTATTATTAATTGGTTGCTCGGTCAACCGCGGCGTTATCATGGCTGTCGATGGCATAACACCACCTACCACATGCGGCTCCTAAGATCAAGTGGACTTTTGTTGCCGGTCCAGACGGCCATAACCAATAAATCAATCTATTTCAATCCTATCAATTGAGTGATTGGAAAACGGATGCACTTCGCGAGTGTTGAAATGGGTCAAGAGTGGTCTATTCAGACCAATGCATATCAGAAGCTGACCACAGTTAGGGAGGTCTCGCCCTTTTGTACTCCTGAAGATGTAACTATCCGCAACGAGAGCAGGCATAGGGTATAGAAGTAGTAGCGTATCGTATTGGTGCAACCAACATCACGGACGACTAGACTTTATGATGGCTTGCTTTTGTCAAACAACCACAAGTGTGTGTGAGGGTGAATGCTTTTTTTTGGAAAAGTGACTACCCAAAATAGGTTCTTACCACTATTAAAGCAAGGCAAATGGATATTACCTCAGCCGTCTTTAGCCTCAATCAGTTAATCCGATGATGTGCATATACCACATTCATCATGTATTACTGGAGAGGATGAACAGATGGCCCTATATCTCACCTGGTGGCTGCATAAAGGCCTTAGAGCAGGGTGGGGTTGGTTACTTTCGATGGGGAGCGTGCCAGCCTCATATTGATTTTCCCACACACAAATAAAAAGAAATCAATGTCAGCAGATGGTACAGTATCGTTGCGCATAGTGGGACCTGGACAGGCTGCATGAACTACCCGTGCTTGTTCCTTTCTTCCCATTTTCGTATGAACTCCTCCTCCACTGCCAACACCGGCGAGCTTGTTCTCGATGAAGCTCAGCTTAGTACGCTGGCAGCCGTCATGGATACTGCCGTGTCGCCTCTAACCCCTGCAGAGCAGCAGACTCTGCTGCTCAATCATAAAGGCGTGCGTCCCACGAGCCTCAGTTCAGATATAGACGCCTTTGCTCAATACTCTGGCGCGGCCGCTCGCGACCGAGCCGTGGATGCTCTCTCACGTGCTTCACTGGACACTCGCCAGCAAGTCGGGCGCCTACTCTGGTTGCTTAGCACCCGCGCGGGCACGTTTGCCCTGACCGGACATTTCAGCGCGTTCAAGGACCTCGATCGCCAGACTCGTCAGAATGTCCTCGCACGATGGCGCGATTCTTGGTTGCCGCCCTTGAATGCGCTGCAAAAGGGTCTCACCACGCTATCCTTGATTGCGACCTACCAAGATCCGGCCTGTCCGCTCCATGCGCTGATCGGCTATCGGTCCAGTCACGTCTCGGACGATACGAAGGAATACCCGCCACGTTTACCTATGCTCACCTTGTCTGAGGCCACAAAGCTCGGGCGGTTTGATGCCATTGTCGTGGGCAGCGGTGCTGGAGGAGGTATGCGCGTCTTGTCGTTTGCTGTTCCCGACCTGATCTCGTTCTTGTAAAACTAACTATACACAAAGGCGTGGTCGCCGCCCAACTGGCCACGGCGGGCAAACGCGTGCTCGTGATCGAAAAGGGCACATACTATCATGAATCAGAGATGGTTGCCGAAGAAGCTGAAGGCTTTCGTAACCTGTACGAGTTGGGTGGCGCGTGTAACTCAACAGATGGCAAAGTGACCTTCTTGGCGGGAAGTAATTTTGGCGGTGGCACTCTCGTCAACTATTCCGTTTGTCTCAAGGTACAGCCGCTTTTACGTGTAGGAATCTGACTAACACGTACGATTCATTATGCAGCCGCCCTACTATGTGCGTGAAGAGTGGGCAAAGCAAGGTCTGCCTTACTTCAAATCACCCAAGGTAGGAGAGCGTAACTTGCCCCAAAGGAAATTTGAGCGCGGGCATCAAGTAACTTTAGGCTGTAGTTTGCTGTCGATTTGGAAAGAGTGTGTCAGCGTATCGGTGCTAGTACGGACGGCCTTAATCACAACTTGCCGAACCAGATACTCGTTGAAGGATCGCAGTAAGCTTCCATGTGGCTGCTATCGCACAATCGACTTACCCTGATATGTGAAGAAAATTGGGGTATCCTGTCCAGGATGTACCGGTCAACGCTGGCGGAAAAGCGCACGATTGCGGCATGTGCTTCACGGGCTGCAAGGACGCCATAAAGAATAGCACGACCAACACATGGCACCGCGATGCCCATGCTCATGGCGCACGTTTCCTCGACAAAACCCAGGTGCTCCGCGTGACCACACACAAAGGCAAGGCTACCGGTGTCGAATGCCAACAAGGGCAAACAAAGGTCCTGCTAGAAGCAGATCTCGTCGTATCTTCAGCTGGATCGCTGCATACCCCAGCACTGCTTCAGCGTAGTGGATTGACTAATAGGCACATCGGCAAAAACCTGAGGATCCATCCCGCGATCGTCGTGTACGGTTTCTTTGATAAAGAAATCAACCCCCATCATGGTGGTATCCTTACCGTTGCCTCTAAATCAGGTGTGGACAGTCAAGGTTACGGCTATATCATTGAAGTACCCAGTATCCATCCTGGTCTTCTGTCTGCAACCATTCCCTGGCGTGGTGCGGCTCACCACAAGAGCGCCATGCTTCGTTATCGCCATGCATCTCCTTTGGTCATTATCATACGCGACAAGGACTCGTCCGGTACCATCACTAACGACCCCCAGTCGAACCAGCCTCGTATTGAGTATAAGCTTGGAAAGCAAGATTCGAAATATGCTGCTCAGGCCTTGGAAACATGCGCTATGATTTTGAGCGCTGCGGGCGCTCGCGAGATCCACACCCCTCAGACCGAGATCCAACCCTTTGTTTTCGACCAGAATGAAGAAATCAGCCCTGATCATCCTCGGTTCCAAAACTGGAGAGCGCAAGTCGTACGCCAGGGCTTTCAAACAAACTATGCTACAGCACATCAAATGGGCTCCTGGTAATTATTGAATTCCTGTGCGCGATGGTGTTCAAGCTAACAAAGTGTGCTTTTCGGTTTGATTAGTCGACTGGGCGTGTCACCTAAAACTGGGGCGGTGCGTCCAACCGGCGAGACGTGGGACGTTAAGAACTTGTATGTCGCTGACGCGTCTCTGTTCCCCACCGCGAGTGGCGTCAACCCCATGGTGACTACGGAAACGCTTGCGCTTCATGTGGCCGATAACATCATCGGCAACAAGAGCAAGCTCTAGTGGATTGTCCAATGTATCACTATGTATGTTGTTGTACCATTTATATCATAAAAAAATGGGCTGAGAGATATATTACGTGGTGACATGTGTGTGTGTGGTCTGTGCATTATTGTGGGAAGCCAGAGAGGAGGCACCGAATATGAAAAAAGGTTTGCCTGTGCTACATGGACGATTTGCTACGATCTTTTGTTTTGTTTTCAGGTCCTGAATATAAACAAGATCATAATGATATATTACTTGACTGGAGTCTGATACCTATTTTCGGTATGCAGACCTTTCCAAAGTATCACTCATGCTCTGCCGTGGTATTTGAAGCACTATAGTGGCAAAACCCTGTCTTTTCATCGTTATTGTGTGTGAAGGTGTAATATTTTAGTTCGCAACAGTTTCTTTTTTTTTTTTTCCTCATGAGTCGAGGTGGTGTGGAGCGGCGAAAGTCTCGATTGTGTGTGCCGAGTTCCAAGACGTGGGAAGTCTTAAACTCAAACTTAAACGGATGGTCAGCTATCCAGTATTGCTTCCTTCAGCTTACTCTTTCTGCTCCAAAAGAACGCTCTGTGAGCCCTGTAATATATTGGGGAGCATGGCAAAGTCTCTGCGAGCTATCCTTTGTGACTTTGTAGCATTCTTTGACATTCTTCGACAGTGTTCCTGGATGACGTGCGTGGATTGCTCTCCGTGTTGGTCTGTGCACCCCAAATAATTTTTTGTACCTTTTTTTAGAGGGGCGCATGCTCCAAGAAACGAGACGAAGCGATCCCGGTAGCGGTGGTTGTTTTAGTAGGTCTGAGTTGATATTGTGATAAGGCACGCGCGCAGCAAAATGAGAGAAGAATGGGAAGGACGGAAGAAAGAGAGAGAGAGAATAGAAAGGAGCCCTTATACAATAAACAATTAAAATAAAGACAACCAGATATGGCGCTCATCAGGGGCTCGGGTCAACTCTATGTTGGTGTGGCTTTTTCATTTCAAAAGTAGACAACTTTTTTTTTTATTTTACCTTCTCACGAACGGACAAGCAAAGAAAAGTGGGGGTGGGCACATCATTGGTTTTGCTTCTCCGAACAGGCCCATACGCACGCATCACCTTCCATTTTATTCTTTCTCACCTTACACTCTTCTTTTCTCATCTTTCTCCCTCTCATTGTCTGAAAATGTCGTCTTCACTCACCTTCCGGCTGCAGCAGGAAAGCCTGAAAGCAAGCGAACCCACCACGTTGCCATCGCCGCCCAGTTCTTCCGACAGCGGGGATGAGGCCATGGGGGAGTCGCTTTCCAGCACACTTGACCACCATAGTAGCTTTAGCACAAGCGCAACCCACTCCACAGCAGTACCCTCCAGCATGTCCTCTGCACGCCGTGACTCGCTACCCACTCACTTCAACGCCCTGACCATCCAGCAGTTCTCCACTTCCCTCCCGGAGAACTACACCATCGACCACTCCACTACCCCTATCAATATCCAGCAAAAACCCACTACTACTACTACTGCTACTACTGCTACTACTGCTACTACTGCTACTACTACGGCCACCACTAGTACTACGGCTACCACCCCCATTCTTACTACTACCGGTACGACACCGACCACTGCGAGCAATCACATCAAGCCCAGTAGTGTGCGCCGGACTTCGCACATCACCTCGTCTTTACCACGGGCCGAGTCGCTGCCTTTCTATTCCCACTCGCCCGTCGCAGCCGCAGCCGCCACCGGCGGTCGAACCATTCGTCACCGCCGCCAATCCGAATCCACCCTATCCCGATCAGCTCGCGGCCAGACGCACAAGTGCCAAGAATGCGGCAAAGTGTACAAGCATCCGAACTGCCTGACAAAGCATCTCTGGGAGCACTCGGAGCAGTGGGAGCTCACCTCCAAGCTGCTTCTGACCAAGCATCAGCAGGTCCAGATGCTCGAAGCCGCCGCTATCCTCGTTGGGATGGAGTCAAAGAAACGGAGATCGTCCGTAGCCACCGTCAAGCCAGAAGACGAAGAAGACCACGACCTCGAGGATGACGACGATACCAAGCATTCCGAGGAGGACGATCGGGTGGAAGGCGACGACGATGACATCGTGGATGACATTGATGATGACGATGATATTCTCATTGACATGGACGAAGACATCGATGTCAAGCCTTCGGTTGCTTCGACCTATTCGCTCAATGTACGCACCTCCATGCCCTCCGTCATGGCTCCCTCTTCTGTCCGTCACACTCTGCGAAAACAGGCACAAGAGTAATTGGTTTCGTAGTCGTATATATCATGGCAGTAGCAAACAGTAGACTCTCACTCTCCCTTACTCCTTCACTCCCTCGACTTTTTCTATCTTTTTTGGTTTTTTTTTTTTTTTGGCCCAATTCCAAACATTCCCCGTCCAAGTCTCACCCCTTTGGTTTATTGTACATTTTCCTACCTTCTTAAATCCTCCAATAACATTCACCACATATCACTACGCAATTGCCAAGCGTTTTTATTTCATCCTTACAGCAATGCGAATGTGGGTCTCAGGAACCAGGCTCTCGCTTCTACTTGCATCGGCCCGAAAATCCTATCGGGGAAGCCCAAAAACGAACGGCTTCACAATTGAAGCGCATGACGACAATTGGACTGAAACCTACGCAACCACAGTTCGATCAGTCAGCATATCAAAGACTTGAAGGAGGCGCGACCGTCTCCAAACAAAATTTCCATCTGAGTTTGGCTATGACGCCATCCCAAGTTTAACTTTTTGTTTTGTGGGCTTTTCTTCTTGTGAAATCAGACAGAAGGGGCCGTATTGAACGGCAATAGGATCATGACACGTATACGTCCATAGGAGGATAATGAATCCAGCCAGCTTTACTTGGATGAGTCTGGTCTCATGCTATATCACGTATATACACGTGCGAAACAGACATCAGTCTATTGCCCTCATGTCGTTGTTGGACACAACGAAACGCTTTGACGGGTAATAATCAGCTGGATCTAAACCCAAGATGGTCCGCAGATATAGTTTCACAACACAGAATTCATCTAGTAGAGCAGTGACAAGTGACTTGTTTTAATTAAATGAGATGCGGTGCTATTATATACATCATTGCTTGATTTATGCATCATAAGGGTCCTCAATGCGTCGGTAGCACGCGAGATACTTGCTGCCAGCGTTGCGTGCGACTTTCTTGCCCTCCTCAGTTGCGTTTCGCACATGGGGAACGACCTTGACATCCGCCTCCTAGTAAGAACAAGACAAGGTGAATATGGCTGACACAGGACTCGCTATGTGACCCTTACGCATTCTTCATCTGTCAGACGCTGGAACAGCGGATGATCATCCAAATGCTTGACCATCCATTCGTGGAGTTCCTTGACATCTGTGATGGTATAGAGGATACCGCCCACGCGAAGGGCATAGGCGTATTCGGCCAAAAGAGTCGGACTAGTCCAGTTTGAGTTTGCTCTCGGGTTGACCTCGTTTATGCAACTTACCTAATGATACGAGCCTTGTGTTTCCGCTGCTTGAAATGCGGGTCAGGGAACAAGAAGAAGATTTTGGACAACTAAAACAGCAACAGTTTAAACGAGGGGTTCATGTCATATCAATGAGACGTACCTGTCCCTTGTGGAAGAAGTTGGGAAGGAACTTCATGGCATTCATGCGGGAAATGGAAACATTCTGGAACTGACCAGGATGCTGGCTTCGAAGAGCCTTGATCCGCTGGTAGACATATTCCTCAACCTTGGTTCGGATCTCCATGCCTGACCATAGAGTATATAACACATGAGTCTTTCTATATGATTTGACGCTTTTTTAACGAACTTACCCATGATAAGGGTATCGGGGAACTCCTTGGCAAGTTCGATCATCAGGCCGCCATAACCGCATCCGATATCAGCAAACTCGACTTTCTTGGTGTTTTCCTTTCCAGGACCATGGAACTCGGGATAATGTGGGCTCCAATCCATGTCTTCAGGTTTGACAGGACTAGCAAAAAGGAAATAGGTCAGCTGTCACCTTTTCATTGGAAAAGAAGTGCCCTGATCGTACTATTCGAGCTGGTGATCGCTGAAGGGATTGGCATGGGCGCGCTGACGGTAGTACCGTTTCTAATGCAGACAGTGAGCATATTGACGATACAAGCCCGGCTTAGATCAACGTGTGTATAGAAGCGTCCTAACCTGCGGTAATTTTAGAGTCTCTTCTGACATGGTGAAATGGGAGTGAATGGAGTGAGTCGCTTTGAAGAACGCTGTGGCTGAGCCATAATGTGCAGGATTTCGCTCGCTAGATTTTCCCTAATGTGCGACAGATCTGATTGACGCTCCTTTTTTTTTATATTTTCGCGTTAAGCGTGATAAAACTGATCCATATAACGTGTCGCACCCCCAGAAGAGCCTCTCTCTCTACTTATTTGTCTGCCCGAGCACTCACACATCAAATAAATGCCTTATAGCCATATGTTGCTCGTCGTGCTCTGGCATAGGCGTATATATCGAAATCACATGATATACTTGTATCTATGACGTATTGCATTCATGCCGTATACCCTGTATACATACATACATGTTGGTCATGTCTCTCTCTCTCTCTGGGTTTGTCTTCATGGATCTTTACAGGCCGATCTATTTACGGTACGTAACCCATGACACCAACATGCAAGGGGTATCTAGGGAAAAGTAGCGAGAAGAAAAGAGATATGAAATTTTTCTTTCTGATTTGGAGAATCTGTACATTAGTGAGAAAAGAAAGAAGACAACAGAATAAATGATACATGATAGTGAGCACGATCGATATAGAGATAGATACATGCTACGAAATGTATTAGGATTGAAGCTCCACTATGTTATTAGAGGCGGGGTCGAGGCTTTCAGCGCGTGACTGAACTTTGGGAGAGTCGGCAACGCAAGAAGCGGAAAAGGAAGAAGCGAGCACCTGTTTTCTAAGCAAAAACTTGTATATATAGTTGTAGTTAGTTGGGCATCATGGAAATCGACGGCAATCCAGTTACACCTACTGATTATATGGAAGAGGATCCAGCCCCGTCTGAGGTGTCGCGTCCTCAAGATGATATCTACACGGTGGCTGCTCTCATTGACGAACTAAAGCACGAGGACGTCCAGCTGAGACAGAACGCCATCAAGAAGCTTGCGGTTATTGCGAACGCACTCGGCCAAGAACGCACTCGCTCTGAGCTTATCCCGTTTGTCCAAGGTGAGTAAGGAGCATAACACACTCGTCTATTCTGGTTTAACACGTGAAATGTTCGCTATAAGAACTTGTCGACGATGAGGATGAGGTTCTGCTTGCCCTTGCTGAAGAACTGGGTACGCTCGTGGACGCTGTGGGCGGTCCTTCTTTTGCCCACTGCCTCCTGCCTCCCTTGGAAAACCTGGCGGCCGTCGAAGAAGCAACGGTGCGAGAACAGGTACTTTTTTGCTTTCCCTCTCTTGTGTCTCTATATTTTTCTTCCCTTCCCTTCGCTTCTTCTGGCTCTTCGTTTTGCAGTCCCGCTCACCACTTTTTATCCCATTTTATTTCATTCACTTTATTCAACAAGGCTATTGGCTCCCTTTGCACGCTTGCTCAAGCACTGTCGATCGAGCAAATCGAATCTGAATACATTCCTCTGCTGAAGCGCTTGAGCACTGGCGAATGGTTTACAAGCCGCACCTCCGCTGTCGGTCTCTACGCGCCCGTGTTCCGCAAAGTTCCTAGCGGCACTCAGACCGAGCTGAAGAGGTACACTTTGGAAGGATAAAGCTGACTAGAATAGCCTACTGATGGATATTCTATTTCTATTACACTCGTTAGTCTTTTTGGCCAACTCGTGGAGGACCATAGCCCCATGGTGAGACGATCTGCAGCCAAAGCACTCGCGGTAAGAGAGGATGTCACCATGAAAGTGACAAAAGTTTAATCCATCTTTGGTCATTTTATCCTACAGGATTTCGCCTCGCATCTCGATCAGCAAGACATCATTGGCTTTGCCCTGCCCTTGTTCCACAGCCTGTCGAAGGATGAACAGGACTCTGTCCGCCTCTTGACCGTCGAAAGCTTGATTGCGATCGCTAGACTCCTCAACACCGAACAAAGGAAAGAGCACTTGACCGATGCTTTTACTGAATTGGCCGCCGATAAATCATGGCGTGTGAAGTATATGGTTGCCTCGAACTATGTAGAGGTAAGCAGACACACCAAAAAAAAAAAAGGCAATCCCTGTACTCATCCTTTACGATAGCTTGCCGAAGCTTTCGAAAACCCCATTGTCCGTGACATGTTTACGGATAGATTCGTCAGCCTCGCTAGTGATCCCGAGGGTGAGGTGCGCACCGCAGCCGCCAGCCAAATCCCAGGTAGGCCACAAGACTGAGGCTCCTTATCGGCCCATGCTAATGAACCTTGTAGGTTTCGCACGCTTTGTCGATAGAAGCGTCGTTGTTGATAAACTGCTGTCTTGCGTACGTGCTCTCGTCAATGATGAAAACCAGCATGCGCGTGCAGCCCTCGCAAAGGAAGTCAGTGGACTGGCTCCCATCCTTGGAAAGGAAGCGTAAGTTACTTTTTTAAGTCATGAAAGCGGGATAGGGACTTAATGACAGTGTTTAGGACGCCAGAGTACTTGCTCCCCACTTTCCTCCAGTTATTAAGAGACGATTTCCCCGATGTGCGCTTGAATGTCATCTCCAAGCTGGACGATTTGAACGAAGGTGAGTAACCAAAAGAGAGCTCTATCTGCCTTTAGAGCGTGAGTCTTATACTGTCTCGTGCGTGTCTTGTAGTGGTGGGTGTCGAGCCTCTGACATTATCCCTTTTGCCTGCTATCCTCGAGCTTTCCGAGGACAAACAGTGGCGCGTGCGACTGCAGATCATTGAATATATCCCGCTCGTCGCGAAACAGCTCGGCGAAAAGATCTTTGACGAAAAGCTGTTTGACCTCTGCCTGTCGTGGTTGCGTGACAAGGTCTACTCGATTCGGGAAGCCGCCACCCAGAACCTGCGAAACCTCGCCGAGGTTTTCGGTGTCCAGTGGGCCAAGAAGACGGTCATTCCGCGTGTTCTTGGCATGATCTCCGAGGAGAGCTATCTTCATCGCATGACCACCCTTTTTGCCCTCACTGTAAGCACATCGACTTTCGTGCTCTGGGATCGAACGACTGACTTTTTCTTTTCTGTATACAGACAATCGCCGAAGTGCTGTCGCCTAGCGATATCAAAGAAGCCATTTTACCCACTGTGGTTGCGCTCTCGAACGATCCCATCCCCAACATTCGGTTCAACGTGGCCAAGTCCCTGGAGACTCTGATACCGTTATTGTGTAAAGAAGGCGGCTCGCCCGATGTGCTGACACAGACCGTCAAGCCAGTACTGGAAAAGCTGAGCCAGGATACCGATGTCGATGTGCGGTTCTTCTCGATCCGCGCCATGGAAGATGCTGCACAAAAGGGCTGGATCCAGGCGTAAGACCGCACTTGCTATTCTTGTTTGCATCTGTTCCTCCATTGTCAACAACTTCCTTAATCTACGTTGCCCCATATTTTTGGCGGGATGTATTTTTTCACACACGAACGCCTACGCTCTCACTCACACTTTCACATTCTCACAATCACACTCACACTCACAATCACTACGCACACCCTCTTTCTCTCTCTCTCTCGCCCACACGCAACGCGCGCACACAATCATATTTCTCCGTCTCTTTCTTTCTTTTCTTTTCTTTTTCCTCCTCTTAACTTCCTAACTGTATACTGTTTTTTGTTGTTCTATCTTCAATGGGACTTGCTTTTGCATATGCGCGTGTGAAGAGGTAGCTTGCATCCAGTGACGAGCCATTATCATGATCTCATAAACCCCTCGTATGTGAAAGTGGATACATGGTGTACGGAGCGAATGATTTTCTCGGGAGTTAGTTAAATGTTCATATTTATCAGACTGCGTAGGGGGAAGGGACAGCATTGGGTACCTACGGTGCCTGTTGCACTTAATTTAAGCGATGCATGTTCTTCCTTCAGAGTTATATTAACCGTACATCTCTTGACATAGCTTTCTGGATGGGAAAAAGTTTATAGAAATTCCATGATGACGGAGCGAGTACATGCATTGTATCGGCTGTTTGGTAGCCTACTGATTTATTGTCCCAGAGGTCATTCCCTTCCGCTTTTGTCAGGCATAGCAGCAGCAATTACTTCTGGCTCTCTATCTCGCCTGAGTCCATCTATTTGGATTTTTTGGTCATGCAGGTCATTATCATTTGCTGCTGATACATTATAAGAGGGTATGATGACCCGTTATATATGATGGTGCTGACGATATGTGTGTTTCGGTGAAGCGTTTAACGTTCATCAACATCCGGGTTTGTTTATACTTAGTTGCACATGCAATAATAACACTTCACTGCTCAACTGTTGAGGAAGCAAACGACGAAAAGAGAGAGAATTGACCCTATGGGACGACGGATAGCTATAAAAGAGCAATGTATCACCACGGCGAAAGTGTTGATCCAGAAACGGGCGCGTTGTGTTATGCACGCAGCCAGAATGATGCACACGCATGCACAAAAGGAAACTACGACGTAGACTATGTAAGTAGAAGAAAGGGCGAGCATCACAGATCCTCAGTTTTTCTGCCTGTTTTGTGTGACTAAGAGGATGGGGGTATCAGCTGATGCACTAGCTGTATACGCATTGTGTGTTTGATTCCTTTGATAAGCTTTGCCCTGTGTGTATCCATTTCCAAACAAGATCGATAAAGGACCATTTGACAGACACATATAAAAGCAGAGCGACTTTTTCACTCGCTGACTCCTCATTCAATAGCACCCACATACATATACATTTCTGACGCACTCTTCCTTTTCTTTTTTTATCTCTCTTTCTCGACATAATGGGTTTCACACGATTCGAGCCGCCTTACGAAGTGCCACAGATATCAACGCACAATTATGGTGTTGTCATGCGGAAACGAGACCCTCAAGCGCTAGCTTTGCCTGTACCTACTCCAAAATACGGCGAGGTACAGATCCAAATGAAGGTGACGAATATAAATCGGGTCGACCTCGAACAGGTCTCGCCTAGTAGAGATCAAGTGCTTGGGTCAGAAGGCGCTGGCATCGTCACAGCGCTTGGACCTGGTGTCCATGACTTACAAATTGGTGACAGAGTTGCCATCGAACCGTAAGTGGAAAACAACCTAGTGAAACCTGGTCGTTGGAAAAGTGCAAATGAACTCACCTTCAAATGTACATAAAATAAACGACACTAAAACAGAGTCATTCCTTGCTCTGAGTGCACGAGTTGTCTAGTGGGACGATACAATCTCTGCGCCGACCTCAAGATTCGCGGCAAAGACGGTTGCGATGGACTTCTCGGAAAATACGTGACACATCCTTCTGAATGGTTACACAGGTAAGTATATCGCCAACCAGAATCAAATAAAAGGACGGGAGAAGACAGAACATAGCAACATGTGTGAGGGTAGCAAAGTGGTGATGACAAGAGAACGTCACTTACAAAGATTGCGAGGCATTCAGCTAAATCGAACTACCTTCTAGAATTCCCGATGGTGTCACCTTTAGCGAAGCTGCCTTGCTTGAGCCGCTGGCGGTGGCGATGGCAGCGGTTGAGCGGTCCGGTGTGGGTGTGGGTCAGTCACTGCTTGTTTCTGGAAGCAATACCGTGGGGCTTTTTGTGTGCGCGGTGGCCAAAGCGGTGGGCGTGGGACCCATCATCATGACCGATATGGAAGCCAGCGCCTTGGGCGGTGCGTCACAGATGGGTGCTGACCTGACCTACCTTGCCCGTGGCACGCCTGAAGATTGCGCGGATGCCATGTGTGCCAAGGCCAAGCTTGCGGATGGTGTTGATGCTGCCATTGAATGCAGCACCGGAGCAACTACGGACCTTTTGATGCGAGTCTCGATCCTTGCCGTTCGCGAAGGCGGCGTGTGCTGCCGGCTGGGCTGCGGCAGCCGTAGTGACCAGGTAATCCCTGTGCGGATGCTTTCACTGCGAGATGTCACGTTGCGCGGCGTACAAAGGTATGTTCGATGTCTGTTGTAGGGCTGTTATAGTAGATATGCAAACTCACCCTTCGCACTGACGCGCATAGATACCATCACATGTTTCCACGGGCTATTCAGATGATGACTGGCACGATCGATTTGAGCCCTTTCGTATCTCACAGGCAGGAACACAACCGAAAACGGGTGCACAGACTGCTGACACATAGCTTATATATTTCAGATTTCCTATTTCCCGGATACAGGAGGCATTCGCGACAGCTGGCTCCCGTACAGATGGCCAAGGCCGCGAAGTGCACACAGTACAGATCATTCACTCGTAGATACAAACATAGTCATGCCTTTTGTTTTTCAATAACTCGATATATACCCTACATTCTACCGTGTCATAACTCTATAAGCTTTCTTCTAAAGTAAAAAGCACGCTCGCTTTATTATACTCTTAGCACATGTAATCCAAAGCAATCAGGTCGTCAATAAGAGGCTTGTACTTTTTCAAAAAGTCCTGGTGAGCGGGGTGGTTTGCATAGATGGGCAGGTCCTACACACGTGTTGTCAGCATTGCATAATTCTTATGGGCGTAGGACTTACCTCCTTTGTCTTGAGCTCGAAGACCCAGCCTATTACACATACACACGCGGAAAGAGAAGAAAAGAAAAGTCAGCTGCTTTGCTTACTCATTGGCCCATTGGCCCATTGGCCCATTGGCCCATTCACTTGCCCCATTCAAAGCCTTGGCTTCTTTCGGTAAAGGTCTTGCCCGCAGAAGCTGTCAGTACGTTCGGGACCTTGTCCTTCAGAGCCAAGATTTCGTTGCAGGCGGCCTGACGCGTCGCCTCGTCTACCTCAGGCTTGAATTTGGCAATCACTGAAAAAGGGTAGAGTAAGTAAGCAATGTTGGCACGGGTCATCGTCGTGACTTACCAATATGAACAAGTCGGCTCATTTCTGTAAAGTAGGTAGTTCTTGTTTCAGTGTTGAGTGTGGGGTAAAAGCCAGGTGTGTCTGACTTTTGGGAGTGCTCTTAGCTTCAAGTCCGCATCCAGATGTCCTTTTTAGCCAATGGCAGAGCTTCAAATACAACATAGACATAGACCATTGTCGTTGCAAAGACAGGCAAGACGGGGCGAGACAAAGAGGGAAGGATACAAGACTAAGAAGAGGTGTTAGCCACTACTCTACGCCTCCACACAAGGTACATATCAAACTGAGTGTTATATAACAAAGATTCGAGACAATACAAGGGATATATGCCAAAGTAGAGGGGAACTATTCTACAGGAGATTATATATCAAAATCCTTCATCTTCACAATGGTTCAGGGACATACCAGGCAACCAGAGACAACAAGCAGTAAGCAGATAGAGTCGACAAGATGTGTCTCTACAACTGGAAGCGAGGTAGGCGGATGGAAAAATACAGACAGAGATTCAGGACTTTGGCTTGCACGAGGATTCTTAAGGGTGAAGGAGTAGCGTGAAAAATAAATAAAAAAAGCTACTTTACTTTATTGCCGACAAAAAAAAAAAAAAATAGAAATAAATGGTATATGAGCATTTACTGCGTCGTTTTGAATTTAGGACAAGGGCTGTGCGTATTCAAGCAGAGGTCATCAATAGAGTGATGGTGCCTCACGTTCTATCACACAATTATCGAATCGCCACATGTAGCCAACAAATGGCAGGACTAGAGGGAGTGGATAGCAGAGTCGATAACATAAGCAAAATTATTGGTTTGCAAACGGTAGGACATGGTGCCATATAAGCATCACAAGCAGGATGGAATACTGAAAAGCTATAAATGGGGGAGAGAAGCAGGGCAAAGAGCTTGCAGAGCCATTTTGCTCATGTATGCTCCCTTTCAAGCCAGCAATTTACGATTTGCGATACCATGATGGGTAGATTATGAATTTCTTGAAAAAGCCGTATGTGAGCGAAATGGATATATGTACAGGGCATTGAGAGAGAGAGAAACAGTGGCAAACAAGGAAAATAGAGCAAGATATATGCTATGGCTCGGCTTTAAAATACTTGACCACACCTGATGCGCTCACCTGCTCGTCGCCACTCTCCTCTCGCGATCTTTTTCCATGACCTCGTACCTCTTCCATTCCGGTCGATACCCGACTAGGTCCGGTAGAGGTCGAAGCGATGGAACTGACAGGCGAAGAGGATAGAGCGGCGGCGGCAGCGGCGGCAGCGGCGGCGACATTGTTGCGATAGCGTCTCATGAAGTCGTCCGGGTCATTGAAGTCAACGTAGGCGAGCATAGGGTTCTTCATGGCAAAGGTCGCTTCAGCCTCGCGCACGGCGCGCTCCCTTTCGGCAATCCTGGCCTCTGCTTCACGGAGCCGACGCTCTCTTTCTGCCGCAGCCATGTCCTGCGCTAGTTGAGAGGTCGATTCCTCGGATGATACAGAAGAAGCTTGCCGACGCTGACTGCTACCCTCGCCCGCATCAACGGTCTGCAGTTGTACGAGAGACCAGGCAGGGTACGGTTCGTCCAGGGGAGTCTTTGGCTTGTTCATATTTTTCAATCGATCTTCCTCGTTGACTTTGCGAAGAGTTGTCCCCGTCGCAGGTAGTGTGGAAAATATAAGCTGGGTTTTGGAGCGTCGGACCATGCCACGTCGAGCTGAGTCTAGGCTTATGCCGTGAGCGCTCCGGAGGAATTGCCAGAGTTCGAGAAGATCAGCGTCCTTGTCTTGTGTGAGATCGATGTTGAAGTTGGGGCACTACCGCCAGCAGAAGTATAGTTTAATACACTGAATCCACATCTTATTATTCACAAAAATGATTACCACATAAAGAGGCGCAGATCGTCCGGCAGCACATCGTTCAAGAACCTCCCAGGCCAGCTTCTCATCGACAGACCCTGACACAGTATATATTTTAGCATCGGAATGCGTACATAGAGCGTTCACTTACATGAGCTGAGGCTGGCTAGCCACTGGTTGGACATGGTCCGGACCAGCACTGGCTCTTCTTCGGGCAGAAGCTCAACAGCCATTCTCAATGCCTACCAGCACATGAGTGTGAAAAATGGAAGCTTAATTAGAGCTAAAAGCTTACCTGTATTTCGCCATAGCGAATTGTTTGCTCTCCTTCAAACAAGGCGCCCACATATGGGAATCTCTGGGTGGACTTGGCGTGTGGGAAATAGACAAGAGAGATGCCGTGTTCTCGGTTTTTTGTGATGCTGCTGCCGACGAGGGCGCTGGGATGGAGGCCGGTGTCCTCGACCTGGTCCACGCGATACAACTGCGGAGATAGGTATATAGAATTCATGGGCGGAGCAGCAGAAGTACCAGCGGGCGGAAGAGCAGCAGCACTCGCAGGCAGAGGCGCAGCAGCACTCACAGGCAGAGGAGCAGCAGCACTCACAGGCAGAGGAGCAGCAGTACCCGCAGGAGCAGCAGTACCCGCAGGGCCAGGAGCAAAAGAATGAGCGGTAGTTGTCTTTGGAGACGTATGTGACAGCAATGCGAGCTGTCTCTGACTCAACTGCTCCTGGGCAGCGTCTATGAGAGTATATCAATACCAAGTATGAGCAAAGAGGACACTTTACATGTGCTATTATGGTGACTGATGGCGGGCGCCAGCGTGCGGGACGAGGAGGCGGCAGAAGACGATGAAGCGGGTGCAGCATCTCTGGGAAGTGAGGCGGTTGAGGGTTGCGCAGCGCGGGACTGGATGGACGCGGTGGAAGCAGCTAACGCGTTAAAAAACGGCCGAAAGGGTTGGAATGTTACGGGTTGAGGATGAGTGCTAGCATTGTCCAGTGCCAAGCTGACACCCTGGCTGCGGGAAGCCATACGCTCACCCGCAGGAGGGCCAGTTGACAACGGATTATGCTGCACCGATGCTGCACTGCGCATCTGAGGGCGAGCACAGGGATCAGAGTCCTCAGGTACTCTGCTTTCCACCTCATCATTGGAGGATGATCCAGGTGCAGGGTCGTCCAGCGTGAAATAGTCAACAGCTCGTCCGCGTTGTTTCATACGCATTAAAAATAAAGAGGCAACGAGGATAGAAAGAAAAGAGAAGAGAGAAGAGAAAGAAAAGGAAAAAGACAAAAATGGCAACGTTTTATCCTATTCTTCCTTTTTTTTCTCATCGCGGTGACTTACTTTATGCAGTCAAATGACACAACTTTGCCCACTTGACTGCTTCTCCAACACTACGCGTCCCATGCCATGATAATCAAAACACTCTCAGGAATAGCTTTGCGGGTAGTATAGCCCGACAGGTCTGTATGCTGTATGTATGTATGTCGTCCATTTGAGCACGGGTGCGCACGTTGGAGTCGAAGCTCCTCTAGTTTCAAGCACGACGAAGCAGCTCGTTATGACGGAGCATCAGTCAAATGTGATATGAGCGTATATGTGTCGTAGTATGGTCTCAGTCTAAAGAAATGCGAATGTAGACAACAGAACAGGTGACAGTGAATTGACAGATTCATGCTTGAACGGTAGGATCTAAGAAAAATACAAAATCCCGACAGCTTCACATCTGGGAGGAAGTTTACACGCCGTCTGGTCTGTCCGTCTGTCTTTCTTTGTTGTGTGTTCTTTTTATGGCTGCTACTGCGTCAAGTGGCGAGTCATCGCGGAAGGCCTCGTTCAATCCGTCCCTGCTCAGCACGCCTAATCAGGACTTGGCTCACTTTCTCGACCACGCCCAGACAACATACGCTTACAACTTTGACGATGTCACAAAGACTTTCATCCTCTCGCGCTGCTACGAAGCTCTTTGGCTCAATGACCCGCAGCTCATTTCTTATTTCTTCGACGACCCTGACACGCTGAGCAGAGCAATACGCTTCCAGCTCGAGACGAGTGCACCCCACAGTAGCGACGCAAACACTCCCGTTCTATGGCACACCAACCGAGTCTTGCCACCGCCCGATTTGGAAAGTCAACATGGCGTGCCCTGTCGCCATGTGTTTCGAAAGGGCGAGGCTGTCTATCGATGCCGGTAAACAAACTGTTCCTTGCCCTGTCCCCTGTAATGCGTTGGTTCTATTGCTGACTCTGGAATAGAGACTGTGCTCTCGACGACGCCTGCGTGTTCTGCTCCCAGTGTTTCCACGCGACAGACCACGATGGCCACGATGTCATTTTTTCTGTTCGTAACGGCTCGGGAGGTTGTTGCGACTGCGGTGACCCTGAGGCCTGGAAAGTACCTTTGCAGTGCGCCATCCATTGTCCTCTTGCTCTCACAGACACAGAACCACCCAGTCTGCCCGAACCCGTCGTCGACAACCTGCGCAGCACCATTGCGACCGTCCTCGACTTTATCCTCGCCAGATTCACAAGCGCACCTAGTGAGGTTGGGGTGCCCAAGTCAAAGACTTCGGATGACATGGGCAGCGAGAAGGTCGAAGAGGACATGGAAGAGGACGACACGCACACCATGCAGGACGACATGGACATGGACCTGGACAAGGAGAATGATCTGCCCGGTCAGCCGTCTTCTTCTTCCAGCCACACGACACCCCTCCCTAGCAGTCCCACCTCCCCCAATGGCAAGTTCGCCTGCGTCGCCTGGAACGACGAGTCCCACTCGTTCTCGCACGTTTCTGAGTCCCTCCAGACCGCCCTGGCTTGCTCACCCGAACACGCTAAGCGCCTCGTCGAATCCATCCATCTCCGCGTAAGTGATGATCTCTCCTCCACGCACTCATCTTTTCTAAACACCACTCACACAGGGCCGTGAAGTCATCGCCATGTCTGACGACGCCGACCATCTTTACAAGGTCGCCGCACCGCTGACCGCTATTGGCATGGGCGTATCCATACGCGAGTCGCGAGCCATCTATCAGGAAGACATGTGCAAACTCTTGATTGACTGGCTCAAACATCTCGTCCTCGGAAAGTATCGCATCTTTCAACACATTCCTGGCGCAAACATAAGCCTGCGCACTATCTTGTGTCAAGAGCTATGCGCGGAATGGGAGCTGCCCACGACGACAGGAACGCGCAGTGCACCCCTCACGCCAAGCGGCGACGATGTTGAGATGGAGGACGCCACCGATGCACGGCCGTCAGAGCCGGCCGGCGAGCGAGACGATGTGGCCAAACTTGACTGGGATCCGGCTGTCATGTTTGAACAGTTTGCAGCCATACGGGCCGAGGAAGGTGAAACACGCGATGGGAAAAAGGTAGCCACGGCTGGGCCGCAGAGTTTATCGGTGGAGATCAAGAAGGAGCTCGAGAAAAAGTTGCGGTTGGACTATTTCATGCTGTATGACCTGAAGCTCTGGAAAGAGATGCGACTGGCTCTGCGCGAGCTCTTTACGGTTTCACTCACAGCCACGACTGAATTCAAGAGAATCTTTGGTAAGTGTTTGCTTTCTTCAGGACCAACACAAGTCACTCAACCTGGATTTAGGCATTCGGCTGGCACGAAACTATGCACGCTTGGCAGAATCATTCCTCCTCAAAGATCGGGAACCTGAATACTCCATCATCCTTTTCTCAGTGCAACTTCTCACGGTGCCCTCGGTGGCCGACGTTCTGGTCAACCAATACGACTTTTTCAACCTCATCTTGTGCACCTTGTCTGCCTTCTTCCTATCCAACCAAATCTTCCTCCTGCAGCCGTTCAAACGGCTCCTATACCCTTCGCGCGTCAATTGCGAACTGCGCGCCTTCCGTACCCGCCGCTACTTTAATGCCTTCCATGACCTGCGATATATTATGAACGTGGACATGATCAAGCCTGTCCTGATCCAGGACCCGCTCTGCCTGCGGCAATTTCTCGAGTTCCTCAGCATGTTCCAGGGCATGAATGCCCAGGTATGCCAAAAAGACACTCACGTCGAGTACGAGTCCGAGCTTTGGGTCAACGCTTTCAACGTGGCGCTTCAGATCGCCAAGTGCTGTCGCCAGCTGACCGACTGCATCGCCGCTTTACCGCAAGCCGACCCAGATAGCCGGCGATCGGCCGCACAGACCCTGATCCGTGCGCTCACGCAGACGCTGACCCAAATTGACGCCTGGGACGCGAGCAAGGAAGAACTGCGGCCCGAGACGGATGCTGCGAAGCAACCGGGCATTGCGGGACCTCAAGCTCAGACCTACAAAGAGGTGCAGCTGCCCTATGTCAAGGCGGTGGTTCAGGTGATCGACTACAATATTACAGAGAAACCAGTTTCTTTCCATCACGCATTGCACTGGTTGCTTGCCGGTTTTCTTGAACATGCGTACCTCCTGGATGACGCAACCTTGCTTCAACTTGGGTATCCCGGAGGGTTCCCAGAGGTCCTCACGCTTTTCAAAGGAGAGGCTTCTACTGAGCGCGCGCTATTGCCTATTATTGAATACCCCATCCGAACCATCGCTTTTTCGGCCCAGATCCGTGCTGGTGTATGGGTGCGAAATGGTTATGGCATTCGCAATCAGGTAGGCGGCTTTGGGCCATATAGCATCAGGCCTTCATCTCATCAATGCTTTACACTAGGCGCACCACTATAGGGACATATCCCTCCGCGAAAACACATTTGATGCAGACATCTTTCTACTCCAGCTGGGATTAGCCACCATGGACCCGAACGTTATGCTGTCGACTTTTATCGACCGATTCGACCTTATCCACTGGTTCCTTGGTGATCGCGAGCATCCTTTGTATGACGCCTCGCAGCAGACTTTCATGGTTGAAGAACTTTTGAACCTGCTTATCATCTGCGCTTGCGAGCGGGCGAGCGTGGCGGGATTATCAGTTGAAGAAAGGATTAAGCGTGAAATCATCCACCACGTCTGCCTCGAACCCATCGAGCATGCCAGCCTCATCAAGCACATCCCGGACCGCCTCCACGAGCACCCTGCCTTTGAGCGCATCCTTGCTGAGGTGGCCGATCTCCGGGCCCCGACCGGGTTCAACGACGTGGGTGTCTACCGGATCAAGCCTGAGTATTACCGCGATGTGGATCCCTACTTTTGGCACTACAGCCGCAATAACCGCGAAGAGGCGTTCAATGTGCTCCGGGACGAGCATAAAAGGAGGCACCCGGAGGAAACATTTTTCCTGATACCCAAGTCAAGCAAGCTGTCGGGACCCTTTCAGTATCTAGGCCAATATCTGCAGTCGCCTGTGTTTACCCAGATGATGGCCTATGTGCTCTGGAACGTTCGCCTGACGGATGCCCTCAAGGGTGGTACCAATCTGGATCAAGCCTTGTACCTCATCCTGCTCGCCCTGGTGGATGAGAACCACAAACCGTTAGACGAAGAGGCGGCACAAGGCTTCAGAAGCCACATCTGTGGCCATTACTTTGCATTTACGAGCGACGACCACTCCCAGGATTTGTCCTTGTTCGACATCCTTACCATTTTCCGCGGCGACAGATACTACAAGGCGCTCCACCCGCAATTGGACTGGATCTTTGAGCGGTTGCTCGCCGATGGGCCTGGACTGACCCAGCGCAAGGTGCAAAAGTGGAAGGATACGCGTGCCGCCGACGAAGAGCAGCGTGCGAGCAACACTCTCTCGGCTGCGGAAAAGAAGAAGCAAGCAATCAAAAAGCATCAACAGCAGATCATGGCGCAATTCGCACAAGCGCAGACGCTATTTATGGAGCAGAATGAAGACCTTTACGAGGAAGAGGAGGAGGCAGAGGCGATGCAGGAGTCTCAAGGTGGAGAAACCCAAGAGGCATACCGGTTTTACGACTACCCCACCGGCGCTTGCATTGTATGCCAGGAAGATGCCAACGAGAAATCGGCGCCCTACGGTTTATTGGGGCTGATCCAGTCCTCCAATATTCTTCGTGAGGTGCCGCGAGGGGATCAAGCGATCTATGACACCATCAGCCGCATCCATGGCACTTTGGATGCGGATATACCCCGCGACGACGGAACGACGCACGATATCAAAGGATTCCCTTCCTCTCTGTCCAAGATTGGGCTCTATACCTCCACCTGCGGTCATTTGATGCATATCGAATGCTTCAGCGTGTATTGCTCGTCGGTCGATGCTCGGCAAGCGCAGCAGTTGACACGCAACCATCCCGAAAATCGGGCACGTAGCGAGTTCATGTGCCCGCTTTGCAAGTCGCTTGGTAATACGCTTCTTCCCGTCATTTGGCGGGGTCGCAAAGAAACATCTCCTGGGAGTGCGGTGGAGCAGGATGATGCCAAGTTCCGTGACTTTCTGCGGTTCTCCGTCAAGTCGGGGCTTCTCCGGCTCAAGTACGCAGCCATACCGCGTCTCGCGGCCGGTCAGCGACGACGAAGCAGCGGTGCGAGCAAACTCAAGGAGGCGATCAGTACTTGGGTACCGACCTTGCGGAGCACACCCTCTGTAGGCAGCAGTGCCAACGGTGGAAGCAGCAGCAGCGGTAGTAGTAGCAGCAGCGGTGGCAGTAGCCTATTCCCCGCACCCGAAGAATGGAGCGCGTCGAGCCGGCTCTCAGGATTTGTGAATGCAGGCGACGCACGCAGCCGAAGCAGCACAGAACTGGGAAGAGGAGCCGGGCTGCCGGTACCCAGCTATCTGGAGCGCGATCGATGGTTCGGCCCCTTTGATGCGGACATAATATACCCCACGGCGCACGCCAACCTCGCCACGATCAGCCAGACGTACACCGAACTGACGGAGGTCCTCTCTGCCCTTCACGCCGAGATTTGCAAGGATGACAAGGAGCGGCAAGTATCGAAGGACGCCAAGAACATTGACATGTTGTGGAGCATGGTTGGATACACGATCGCAGCTGTGGAGATCGCGACGCGCGGTCAAGCTCAGCCGGAGGATGGCGAGACAGGCACGTTGATCGACCAGATCCCGGCCCAGATGCGAACTCTTCTGCGTGTCTTGTGTGACACCGTACTCGCTTACACATGCATCATGTGCCACAACGAACCACAGTCGTTTTTCAGCCAGAAGAACCCGACGCTTCTCCATATTCATATGCTTGCCCTAGGCCGTCTCCACCAGGTCTTCATTGACAAGCCGCTGATCGGCGCCAGCGCCTCTGACTTTGAGCGGATGGTGCTTTACCCGCCCCTCTTGCAAGATGATCCTTTTATGGTCTTCGCCGAGTCGACGTTCCATGGCGTTCCTTTTGCCAAGCTCGATATGGATGGCGTCCTGCGCACGTTGGTCTTGGCTGAAGTGACACGGACCGCCGTCGGTCTGCTCGAGACGCCTGAGCAATACCAAACTCAGCCAGAGGATGGTAAAGAGGAGGTCGAGAGCGTTCTGTACCCGGCAGCGGACGTAGCGGCCGTACAGGAATTCATGCGTTTTATCATGGCCATCCTCGAATGCAAGGAGCAGGAACGCGGCATGGATCCGCGCAAACTGTACAGCCTCCTCCGGACTTACACGCTCCCGTTCTTGCGCCGTTCACTGATACTTGTCATGGTGCGATGTGGCTATGTTCCATGCAAATCAAATGCACAAGACGATCGGCCCGAGTTTGACAGGCTATTGACCCACCTCCGGTTGCCTGAGTTCCGCCATCTTATCACGCTCTCGCTAGAGATGAAGCAGTTGGTCGCGACCTGGTGCCTGGAGCATGTGCACGAGTGCGAGAGACAGCGCAACCGTGAGCAGCAGCAACAACAGGAGCACTATAACGAGCCGAATGAACCGGTCATTCGCTTGGATCTCCCCACCCCGTTTGAGCTAATCCCTCTGCCTGAGCAGCTGGATCAGCTTGTGGACGAGAGTATGCAGAGGATATGTCAAAAGTGCGGCATGGTGCCGACTGACCCTGCGCTCTGTCTGCTCTGCGGTACATTTGTATGCGCACAAAGCTACTGCTGTGCTGAAGACGAATACGGTGAATGCAATTTGCATGCTTTGGAGTAAGTGGCGACATATCTTTATGAGCAGACAAAGTAGAGTTGAACTGACGATGGTATGGATTAGATGCGGTGGCGAGATTGGTATCTTCTTAGCCGTGCGCAAATGTGTTCTTATCCTGCTGCACAACAACAATGGATGGTTCATGAATGCACCGTACCTGGATGTGCATGGACAGGTGGACCAAACGATCCGGCGGGGCAAACCACAGCAATTGAATCGAAAACGATACGAGGAGATCCGCAAGATGTGGCTACAGCATACCATTCCAGTCTATGTGGCCCGTCAGATAGAAGCCAACTACGACGTAGGTGGCTGGATCACGTTGTAGTATAAAAACACAAAGATAACAGGTTGTATCGGGCGAGGTATTCTTCTGCTGTTGTATTTACAAATAAAGATTGTGCTTTTTTTTCTCAAGTCAAGACGGATTTGACAAAGGCGGAGAGTTTCTTTTCGCAGAATGCAAGTAGCATATCGTCGTTTGCATTGCCGAGATCGAGGGATATGTAGAATGGCTGATTGTATTTGGCAGCTACAGAAACCCGAAGGTCATGAGGATTAAAATTGATACAAGTATATTAGTTCACTTACCGAGGCGCCGTGCTATGTTTCGACTCGCTTCACCCACCGTCTGACCAAAGACAGTGGTAGCGGTTGGCTTATGATACATACACCGAAGAAGTCAATATATACACACCAGCTATGACCCTGTGTTCTTTTCTTTTCTTTTTTGTTACCTGGCCAGGAATGGGCATACCCACAGACACGTCATTGAGTCTTGCATCTTTCTTCCCCACCCAAACCCAACAGGACGCGTTCATTTGTGTGAGCTGAAAGTACATAGGTTCGGAAAGATAATCATATGTCGCCTGGTGGATCAGGAAGCGTGGCTCGACAGGATCTGTCATTGAAACGATTTTATAGTTATATGAGAGAACAGGAATCACATATGTTTCTTCACAGCTGGGTCGAAAAAGTGCAATTCGCCAGCCGATGCTGCTAACTACGTCCCTATCACTTCGCAAATAAGGTACGCCCACACATTTCTTCTTCTGTGGGCGCTGTCATTCGGTGCTCAATCTATGGCCTGAGTATACGTGTCCATTATCCTATCTCGAGTGGACATGTGGTCCAACAGGAAAGGGTTGCCGTGCATCTTATAAGCGCCTCGTTGAGCGACCAGAGATCTGATCCACGATATCGAATATCTAAAGTAGGTTACCCTATTGTCCAAGGTACCCACAGACGAAAAATATGCGGTCAGATGTTTGTATTGTTTTTCTCTTTGCATCTTTCCAGGATACCAGACGGAAAGCAACTTCAGCGCTTAGCAAGTACAAGAGTTATGTAAGGAGGTGAAAGGGCTCTAGTAGGAAAGTTACCTGTACTAACATGAAACAAATTATTGCAGAACCCTTCCAAGATTATGAAAATGCTTTGCATCTCCACTTCATGTTTACATTTGCGCACAGACCTTTCCCCTTCCACTGTACCTTTCGAACTTTTCACTCTCTGGTATAATCACCTACACTGTCGTGGTTCTCCTTCCAAAAGACATACAGGTTTGCTGCGCCTCTTGTGCACGTTAGAACGAAGATGTAGCAACACATCACTGGCTGCAAGTTGTCTTTTTCGCATACACACTTTCAAGTATTTGCTATTGGTCTGTAAAGACTCCTGGGTTATACTAGGTTGGGGCTTATTGTATTTGCTGTTTCAGTTGCCCCCGAAGCGTTCCTTGATGAAATGAAACTCCTTAACAACTTCTCTTAACAATCCCATAATCTTTGAGCCATTCTTTGGCGTATTATTCTAGTGGATGGGTGATACTCTTTTATAAGAAGGCGATCGAGACGCCTACTCCCTGAAAAAACCAACGGCTGCCAGGTCAGGTCTGGTTGACAAGACTCAGGGCACTACTCTTTGTTTTGTGGCATTCTTACAGGATTGCTCAGGGGGGAGATTGAACCTGGCATCGCGGATGACTCCATGATAACCAATCGTGTTTTTATCGTGTAAAATGTCACTCTGCTTAAATTTGAGGTGCCAAATTTGAGCTGTGAAATATACTGTACATATGTCTTCCAAATTACCAATGTATATATTAAAAGTGTTATATGAAGGCGAGCCAGAGATTGGTTTGGCCCGTTGTTGGTCACACGTTCAACATTATGCCTTTCAGGCCGACGCTGTTCTTTAGACTCGGTATGAAACAAAATAGCAGCACCTACAGTAAAATGTCATACCAACGCAACCGATACAAACGGCGGCAACGGTCTAGTGAAAGATATCTTTCACAGTGGTGGCTTTCATTTTCTCACTCAGTTCATGCATAGGTGAGAAAAGTCAACGCTTATACCGAAAAGCTTCTTGTTCTTACTAGCCTCATTAACACTCTTCATTTGAGGCTTCGGGTGGAGTGATAATTCCAATCTGCTGGCGCGTATGTTTCAGAATAGAGCAAGTCGTTAAGACGCGCTTTATATGTGTGAAATGCTCTAAGTAGGCAATATATGAATGGAAAGATAACTTGGCGATATATGGGATTCCTTGCTGGCCTATAGGCCTTGGTATCGCCTCTAGACACAGCATGAAAGGGTTTGATGATGTTGTATAGAGCACCTCGCATAAAGCTGAGGGATAGAAAGCGCAGGTGAAACCATATCAAAAAAGTTAGTCGATGTTTGTTACCGGTAATGTGATATTTTCACATTGGCGGTAACATCCTGGTTCATCCTTTTTTTTAAATACTCGATCTATTCATACAGTCCATACCTCTACTATAGTCTGTATTTAAAGAAATAATATCCATATATTCCTTTATCCATGAGAAGGTGTTGTTTGTGTAGCGTAAAAGCACACATGTATGCCAACTTTTTGATGGTTCAGAGTAATGTGAACACAACTCGGAAGTTTTATTTATCATTGCATGAGCCAATGGGTGACTTGAAAGTGAGAGCATAGCAGCTGAGTCAAGATCAACCAGTGTCAGTGGATGGTTACACACATGCAAACCATTATATGAGAAAGAAAGGCGCTTCTCACTTGCATTTTTGGTCTGTGCGACCTGTCTCTTTCCTTCACACTCTTTTCCCCCTCGCCGTCATGACAGGTGCAAATGCAAAACGATCATCTGCTCAAGTACTTCAACGTGTACCTGAGGAATTACGCCCTGCAGTTATTACAGCGTTGCGTGCTTATGGCTTGGGCTGGTCCATCACGACTGCACCTGGCATTCTTGGGGTGCTGATCAAGACCATCCTGGCTCTGCTCAATAAGCGCCGCCGTTCCACTGCCCTCACACACCTGGCGCGCGACCTTCCCTCACTGTTGTCACGCAGTATCACTCAGAATGGCTTCCCCTTTCTCTTGTCAGGCGCCTTTGCCGGTCACCGTTTCCTCGCTTACTATCTCCAAAAGAAGAAGAACGACGGCCCTTCCATAGACGGGACCAGAAAATTACACCCTCGGCTCGTCTTTTTGACTGCGGCCGCGACGCTCTTGGCTGTTCACCGCGCATTTCCGCGCACAAAGACAATGGATTTCACGCTCTTTGCCCTCGTCCGTGCGCTTGACGTCTTAGCCCATCGCGCCTATGCCTCCGAAACGGTGCAGGAAAATGTGCCTGGCTGGGTACTCGACCATGGCAGCGTCCTCGTCTTCTCCCTCGCCTGCACTGAAATCATGTTTGCTTGGTTCTATGCCCCCGAACGTTTGCCAAGGTATGTACACATAAACAAAAAACAAGGATAATAATGATGTAAACATGACTTCCTTCCGCCAGATCCTATTCCAAGTGGATCACCAACATGTCCGAGATGGATGTCCGGCTCTTGGAGGCTCTGCGCGCTATCCGGAGAGGCGAATGGGTGTACGGAGTAAGTTTAATCAGGTGCTTGACAAGTATCCTGTGTTGATCACTCACATCCTACCTGACTAGAAAAACACCAACATGGAAAGCCTGTTAGGCGACTATTGCACTGAACTTGGCCTGCCCAGAGAGATGGGTGATCCCATGACCGGTCGTATTTCCTGTCAAGTTGTCCATCAAGGTCAGCCTTACGGCTGCGAAGCCTATGCCGTCAACCGCTTTGTTAAAGGCTTCGTCAAGATCTTTCCAGTAAGTTAGATGATCCGCTCTCAGCGACCTCGTAACTCAGTGCGCCTCTTCTACTGGACTAGCTCTACTTCACAGTTCATCTGGCGCCACCTCTCCTGTTCCGTACCTCCAAGCTTCTTCAGCAACCCGGTGGAAGTCTTCTTCACATCCTGAAGGCCACAGTTCGATCCTCCACCTTCCTAGCCTCTTTTATTACCATCATTTGGTACTCAATCTGCCTCGTGCGTACGCGTATCGGCCACCAAGCCCTCGGCGTGAACCAGGCTCGACTGGACAACACGCTGGCCCCTTTCATCGGCTGTGCCCTCTGTGGTCTTTCACTTCTCGCTGAGAGCCCTCGGCGTCGTGGTGAGATGGCCTTGTATGTGGTTCCACGTGCGTTGTACTCCGTCATTGAGCGCGTCATGGGCCCCTACCAGCGAGGCCGCTGGTGGGAATCCGTGCTGGGTGAAGCGACCGAGACTGCCGTGTTTGCAGCGTCTGCCACCCTTGTCTTGCACGCCATGTTTACCGACAAGAGCATGGTCCGGTCCTCGGTCAGCAGCCTTCTGTCCTGGCTACTCAAAAATGAGCTTCCTGATGAAAAGCAGGCGACTGACAAGAAAAAGCAGGCCGAGTCATTGGAGCAGCAGTCAGTGGACCAATCCGCTCACTAAGTAGCTGATACCATTGAATATCTGTACGCTATCATACCCCTATTTTCACTTGTCTTTTCTTCTCTTTCTTTCTGTACTAATACGTAATGCTTAATTATACTTGCTTATTGAAATAACTGTATTTTTATGGATATTGCTTGTTCAGAGCAAGTTGACAACTACAATTTTCTTGTCATTGCCTTGTTAATTCCCACCCTTGAAAGTCCCCACGGTCCAAACGCGAGCGTATAAAACGCAACTTGTTTTAGACATATACATACTCCAAAAAAATCGACCATCATGTCCCTTCAACCTGGTTCCTCGCACAAGCAGCATTACGTTTTGGTGACCAACGGCGACAGCTATGTCGGACATTCCTTGGCATACCACCTGACACAAGAGCTCTACAACCGTCCTGGCCAGCTCAAGAAGAATTGGCGTGTCCGTGTCATTTGTTCCCGTCGCGAGAACTGCCAAGACCTCGAGAGAGTCGGTGCCCAAATCGTTGAGGTAGAACGTGTAACAGCCCATTGCTCACTTGCTGTATTCACTCATTTTTTCTAATATAGATGCCCGACGTCGCCGGCCCACAGCTCGACATGAGTATGAAGCACGTCAAGTTTATGGTCCTTGTGCCAAACATGTCCGAGCAACGCATGCAAAATGCTGAAAAGATGATGCAGGCGGCCCAGAAACACGACATCAAGCGAGTCCTTCTGATATCCAGCATGGCTGCCCCGTATGCCGAGCGTCAAGACAGCCCGCATGGCGAGTTCAAGCGTATCGAGGAACGCATTCGCGATATATTCGCATATGGCCGCTGGTGCATCCTCCGGTATTTATTCAATCAAGCTCATTCGTTTCCTACGTCCTCGTGTCTAAGTGTACCTCTTCATTCGCTTTGCATATAGCATCCCTGTACCGCAGCAATGTCTGTACTTTTGGTCGCGCATGGTGCAAGAGCGCGGTATGCTTGCCATGCCTCTTCCATCCAAGGTGGCTGTCCAGTCGGTGCACGTGCACGACCTATGCGACGCAGTCGCAACGCTGATCCTCAGCCCGCGCAAGCAAGACAAATCCCTGAAGCGACAGTTCCAGCACGAGGAGCACGACGGCGAGAGTGGCGACGGTGAAGGCGAAGTCGATATTCCTGAACAGTCGCTTAAACGCATCTATGAGCTGACCTCGGCCTGTCCTTACACTGGCCGCGACATGGCCCGCAAGCTTGCCGAGGCCCTGGATACCCAGGAAGAAGGGATTCAATATAACGAGATCTCGAGTGAAGAGCTCAAGCAGTACCTTGAGCAAGCTGCGCGCGAGGAAGAGCAACCTGAAAAGTCGTGGCTCGAGTGCGCAACCCAGCTCGTGACGGGCGACTCAGCGCAGCCGGATCTGATCGGCCATCCTGACCGACCTGCGCTGCGCCCGCGCCCACGTCGCTATCTCACGGCCGCTTTCATCGAGTTCTTGATAGACTGGTTTGACACCGCCAAGCGTGTGCCGCTTGACAAGACGACAGACGACTTGCGTGATCTAACCGGTCGTGAACCCATTGACCTCGCCCAGTTCTTTGTTGATAATAGCAAGGAGTTCCGTGGTCCCCCCGACGTCTGCTGCCGGCACACTTAGAGAGTTTTTTTCTCTTTGATGATGATGAATAAATGACGTCTATTTGGGCACTCCTATATGATTTATGATGATTGGCTATTCATGCGCTCAAGTATCCGTTTATCGTTCTCGAGTCCTTCGATCTCAACGAGCAGGTCCTTTTGCTTGGTTCTATAGCACCCCAAAGCATGAGTATTTAGCGTCCGCCAAATCTTTTTTTCCCTTTACCTGTCCTTGGTCTGTACAGCTTCGGGGACAGCTTCTGCATAGCCGGGCTTCTGGATACGTTCTTGTAATTTTTCGTGGTTTCGTACGAGTTTACTCAGCTTCTTATCGATCCGGGCCAGTCGCTCCTTGATCACACTTTGTATATCGGCACCTCCCGCCGCCACTTTGGCGAGCTGAGCTTCCACGATCTCTGATGCGGGTACCATGATCCTCAGTTTATCGCTCACGGAGCGCACGACATACTCGCCATCGCCCATGGTAGCCTGTTGGGAAAAGGATCAGTACATCTGCCTGCACGGTTCATTCGTAGAAAGTACCTTGGGGTCAAGCATATTCAGGTCGGATGCTTTCACAAAGTGCTTCACTTCATCCATGTAAGGCACAAGCGGGTCGAGCACGGTCAAGTCGTCACACTGGATTTTGAAAGAGAGAGGATGGCCAATGCTCACTCCCTGTTGTTGTCGAAGTGATCTCGATGCGTGTATGATGGAAAGCACGGTCTGGAAGCTGTCTTCCACTTGAGCGTCATGGAACTGGTTGAACTCGTGTTGTGTGGGGTATGATTCGACCATCAAAGAGGGAGGCGCGTCTGCGCGTGCTAACTGGCCATTCATGTGATGATACAGTTCCTGAGAAAAATACATGAATAAACAAATAAATAAAGCAGATCTTTGACGTGCGTACTTCGGTAACAAATGGCATAAAGGGGTGTGCCAAGCGCAATGATACGTCCAGGCAGTGATGCAAAAGATGCAGCGTAGTGTTCTAGATATAGATGAGCTAAAGGATACCTTGAGACTGTTCCACACGCTATACCTTGGTATCCGGGTTATTCAGGGCTGCCTTGGAAAATTCGACATATACGTCGCAAACATCTTCTACAATAAACCGCCGCATGGCATCCGCTGCTTCGTGAAGACGATAGTCTTCAAAACCTGCCTCACACTTGCGGACCGCACCTGCCATGCGCGACAAGAGATAACGGTCCACCAGGGACACTGGGGTGGGTACACCGGATTGGTAGCGGTACCCTTCCTTGTCGAGTTTGCCGAGACCGAATTTAAAGAGGTTCCACAGCTTGTTACAGAAGTAAGTGGTCTGCACGACATTGTTCATGTCCAAATTAATCTGTCGGCTCTGTCCAAAACGTCATGAGTGAGATCCTCGTGCAGAAAAAAAAGTTGGTAGGACATGCATATATTTTCTTTTACCTGCTGCGTATAAGCGATCAGTGCAAAGCGAAGCGAGTCGGCACCACACGCCGGGATGCCATTCGGATACTCTTTCTCCATACTCTTGACACTCCTAGTTCGGGTCATGAGATGACGGGCTGGCTGATAGAGTCCGTGTTTACCTGTCGATTTCTTTGGGTGCTAGGTTACTTTTTCGTAAACCTTCTTGCATGGCTTGCAGGCTCACACCGTCCATCACGTGCAGCGGGTCGATCACGTTGCCAAGCGACTTGCTCATCTTGCGACCTTGCGCATCACGTACCTATGCATCGTGTTGGACGTGGCATGGAAGAGAGATCAACGGATCATGTTCTCGTTGCTTACCATGGCATGGAGATAGATCGTCTCGAACGGGGGCCGTTGTGTAAAGTGGTTGGCGAGCATGGCCATACGCGCGACCCAAAAGAACAGAATATCGTAGCCAGTCTCCATAACCTGGAGAGGATACCGTGCCTATAAAGAAGGGTCTTGTTAAACTTTGTGTACGGTGTGCCTTATTGTTTTTCACTTACCGGAATAGGTTCATTTGGTTTTCCTGTCCATCCAAAGGCGGATAGGGGCAGCAGACCCGAAGAGAACCATGTATCCAAGACGTCTTGATCCTATTCATCAGTTGAGTAAAGCGTTGCCTTCGATTTTTTTTTTTTTTTGCATGAGTCGTACCTTTTGTAGTTCAAAGGGCGTGGAAGATGGTAGTCCTTTCTGCTCCAAAAGCGCCCGCGCTTCTTGTTCAGCTTCCGCCGTATCCTTGGCCACGACCCATAGATCTGAGTTGGACCCCATGATGTGTCAGGCACTTCCTGCATCCAGTCGTGTTTGTTTACCTTCTGCATGTCCCTTCAGACGGACTTGATAAGCGGGGATCTCATGACCCCACCAAAGTTGACGTGAAATGCACCAGTCTTGGATATTGTCGAGCCAGCGGTACCAGTCTTGAACATGACTGGCTGGCTCAATCTTCATCAACCCATTCTCTACTTGTTTCCGAGATGTCTCTGCAAGACCCGCGCAACGAATATACCTGCATGACGCTGTGTTGGTTCTTCCATGCTGCCTTCATAAACATCTTTAACGCCTCCGCTTACCACTGAGGTTGGAGCATGGGCTCAATCACGTCGCCCGAACGTGAACAGACAGCGACGCGCATCACATGCTTATCATCGCGGCCTTGATAGCTACCGAGCTCGCTGAGTCGCTCAACGACTTGCTGACGAAGTTCGAACCGGTCACGACCCTAATATACCCAGAAATCAGCTTTTGCGTTGTCTTTGCATTGCATCACCTACAATCCACTCGGGTACGCCCGCGCTTGCATTCAGTCTGCCGAGCTTGTCGAAAATACTGGTAATGGGTAACTGGTGTCTCCGAGCGCAGGCATAGTCGTTAGGATCGTGCGCCGGCGTGATCTTGTGAGGTGAGGGCACATATGAGTACATACAATAGAGGAAAGAGGGGGGCACTCGTTTACCTTAACCACACCCGTGCCGAATTCCATGTCAACGAGTTGGTCATCACAGACGATCGGTATTTCTTTCTTGAGGATAGGATGCAAGACGAATTTGCCGTGCAGATGCTTGTACCGCGGGTCATCCGGGTGCACAGCAACCGCGCAATCACCGAGCATGGTTTCTATGCGCGTTGTGGATACCACAAGCTCGTCGGATGTACCTACGACCGGGTACGCGAAACGGTGCAGAACACCAAACTCTACCCTGCGATTGGGTTCAGTACCATGCTTTGATAGTGCTTTCCATTCCTGTCTTACCCCTTGTCGTGGCCAGGTACAGGAAGTAAGGTACGGCCTTCAATGTCCTTATAGTCGACCTCAATATCGGAAATGACGGTCTCGAGAGCGCAGCACCAGTTGACCAAGCGTGTGTCACGGTAGATCAAGCCGTCCTTGTAGAGCTGCATGAAGGCATTCTGTACGGCCTCGGCGCGGGGTGGATCCATCGTGAAGAAGAGCTCGTCCCAATTGACGGACGCGCCCATACGACGCATCTGGCCCAAGATACGATCACCATACTCTTCACGCCACTGCCAGACGGCATCGATAAATGCCTCCCGACCCAGGTCGGTACGGGTCAGGCCGCGTTCGCGCTTGAGCATCTTTTCGACGACAGACTGGGTGCCAATGCCGGCGTGATCGGTGCCAGGCACCCAGTCGACATTGAACCCAGCCATGCGCTTATACCGTACCAGCGCGTCTTCCACGCTCAGCGTGAGTGCATGGCCAATGTGCAACGAGCCGGTGACGTTGGGAGGTGGGGTCACCATGGTGAATGGCTTCTTTTCGCTGTCCTTCTTGGGTCGGAAGAGGCCTTCGTCTTGCCACCATTCGTACCAACCCTCTTCGACCGCCTGAGCATCGTAAGTCTTTCCGAATGGTTTGATAGGTCGTGTCGCGTAACCTCGCAAGGACAAGGACTGTCGCAACCGCACGGCGTGACGGCAGCGCAACAGGTTCATAACTGGGTGAGCTGTCAAAAAAAGAACTCAAAACAATGGGTTGGCAAAGCGGGCTGGATTTTAGGTAGCGACATATAGGCATGATGATGGTAGTAGAAAAATAAGAGAATATTTTTTAAGTGTGCCAACAAGCGCAGTTGCAATAACATCATAAGAACTACAGAGAAGGAGAAAGTAAGGATGGAATACGTACAAGGATGAGGAAATATACAATAAAGGAATAGTCAGGAGAAGAGGGAAAGGTGAGCTACCGAGAGCAGGAGGACGTCATTATATTAAGGCGGCCGCTCGTTCAGCCTTGGGTCGCTTGTTCTTGAAGAATTCAGCAATCTCACTGCGCTGTTGCACGTGTCGTTTCGAGGGAACTTCCACCGGAGGTGCTGCGTCTTCATCCTCGCGCCACCAGCCGCTGACCACACCGAGACGTACCGTCACTTGGGCGATCTCGCCCTCGCCCCGCCGACTGGATAAGTCATGGATGGGAGAGGTTCGCTCGAGCAGGTTCGGATCGGTGCCTCGTGCGGGCTGATAATGCTGATGTCGATAGAAAGCGAGTTTGGTGAGCGGAATGTGGGCGAGGCCGACCGTCTCCTTGCTAAACAGCAGACTCGAGTCCTCGTCCTTGAGCACGAGCTGAACTTCGAGAAAGCCCTGGTCATCCAGCCACTTTTGGATATCGACGAGATGACCACGCAGGTGGAAGCATGTCGTCGGTAGCATGGGAGAATAAGGTAAGGCGAGGGTGGAGGCGGGGCAGGTCACACGGGTAGACAGAAATGTGTAGCTAAAGTATGGCCGGCGGGCCACCCCCCGCCACCGCACCATGCGTTTGGCTGTTGAGCGTGGTCGTAGACACAAGTGCTGCAGGTTGTCAGCGTGGATCACCTTGAAATAAAACGTGTATTTGGATGTGCCCTTGCCGATCTGCTGATACCGGGCTACTTCGTCGAGGGAGGAGCGTGCAGACGAGCTCGTGATAGAGACGTTGCTCCCCGATTGGGAGAGCGCGGACCGTCTTCGGGAAGCTGATGTGGAGGGGCGGCTGCTCGGCGACGGTGGCTGCGAGGCAAGGAGCTGAATGCGGTGGAATTCAGCGGAAAGTTGGTCGAAATCAAAGTCATTGATCACAGACGAGCGTTGCAAGTCCTGCTTCTTCACCATCGGACTCCCCTTGCCCACGGCTAGAGATCCAATATCTAGGTGTGATTGTGCCCGTCGCAGGGAATGTGGGTCGTCTTTAGGGGCTGGAGTGACTGTGGTCATGCGTGTCGGTGAGTCCTCTGGTTTCGCAGCTGGCTTTTTGCTGGCGAGGAGCTTTTTCTGTAGCTGCTTCTGCCTCTGAAGTCCATTTTTAGGTGCCATGTGTTTTTCCAGGAGTGAGCCGCGTTTGCCTACGCCGCTGTTGGTGCGCAGAAACGAATGCGACGAAGGTGAAGAGAGGACGGTAGAGGTCGTGGTGGTGTTGTTGTCGGACAGGAACGGTGTGTGGTCGCTGCTCACCGATTTGAGCTCAAGTGCATTCTGCTGTTGCTGCTGCTGTTGCTGTTGCTGTTGCTGTTGCTGGTGTTGCTGGTGTTGCCGGTATTGTTGTTGGTGTATATGAATTTGCGGGTGTTGTTGAAGTGGCAACATGGTCTTTTTGTCGGTGGGCATAGCGACCACAAACAGGCCGACCTTGACCTCTTCGACCTGACGCCTGCTCGCAAGCGTGTGCCAAGAGCCCCTGTCGACAACAAAGCGGTTGACTTCGTCCATCTCACCATTGTGGTGAACGACCATTTTAGCCTCGCGTACACGGATGGCGATGGAGCCGATATGACTTTGGCTGCCGTCGACATCCAAGGAATCGACGTTGAGGGTAATCTGAGCGTTGTAGGTGCGCAGGCGCTGCAAGAGCTTGGCAGAGACGAGATAAGCCAAGGTGGTATCAAAAGATACGTTGCCATTTGGTCTGAGCGATGCAGGAGGCGAGCTGATGACGGTGGAAGGCGGTATGAGGTCCTCGATAGCTGCAGGAAGGTGCAAGTCCAATTTGCTTTGTATGCAGATATCATGGTCCGCGCTGTGGGAAAAGTGGCGGCCTATAGAAGAGTTGAGTTGAGTTGAGTTGGTTTGGTGAGTGGATAGGTTTTAGAATCACCCCCATTCCACAAATAAAAGGGTACCTTGCTGAACTGCCACCAGAATCGCATACTCGCATGTCTGCGTCAACAGCAGCGACATTGGAAAGTGGGCAAGTGGCGGATTAGGAAAAGGGAAGAGAGAGAGATATACACTGTGTACCAAAGGAACGCAAAAGACCAACCGATTCCCAGTCACTACACTCACAAATTCATCAATCTGTCATTAATATTCAGGAGGACAAAAAAAAAAAGAAATCTTTTTATTTTGGTGCCATGTGTGTATGTATAACGAAAGCCAAACAAAGCAAACATATGCGTGCGTACATTCATTTGTGTATCGATGGGTGTGCTGTATGAGGTCTGCGAAAAGGACCATCTCTAGGATATATGAGAAAAAGGGAAAAAACAGAGGAAAAGAAAAAAAAGAGTAAATATAGAGAGAAAGAAAGACACAAGTATATAGGGTGGATAGGGTAAGAGTAACAATTGCTTGTTTCAAAGGGAAAGAGGGGGCGGGGAGGTTTTGGGGGGGGGGAGAATCTGTTAGGCTATTTCATTTTTATTGTGGCGGCACGCTAAAGTCAAAGCCTCCTGCAGGTCCTTCCATACTCTGCTGGAATGTGAATTGATCTGTCATATTCGGTTCCTCAATGTCTTCGACTGTATCATCGCTGAAGTAGCGGTCAATAATACCATACGACTTGCGATAGATATCCATATTGTCATGTGACTGGAGCGCGTGGATCGCCTCCATGCCACCACATTCCTCAATAAACAGCGCATATGGATTCGTATTGTCTGGCGTGTCCGCTCGTTCGAACTCGCCAGCGCGCAGGATATTGTCCAGACCATCCAATGCAACAGCAATAATTTTGTTGTCCATCGATGTCAAGATATCACACAGCGGTTTGATGCAGCCTTCAGCCACGAGATAGCGAATCTGGGCGGGTTTGCTGGCGCCACCTGAGGTGGCATTCCCGATGGCCCAGCACGCCTCCTTCTTCGTCTTGGGGTCGCCGTGCGCAAGGATGTGCACGAGTGGACGGATCAAGCCACTGTCGATCACGGTCTGAATTTGATCCGCGCTTCCGGCCGTGATATTCGAGATCGTCCAGCACGCTTCCTTCCGGATGGCTTCCTTGGGGCTGACGAGTAAGTCAATCAGGGCTGGTATCGCCCCGTTGTCGATCACCACTTGGGTCTGTCGGTCGTTGCCTGTGACAACGTTACCGATCGTACGTAACGAAGGCGTCTGGACAGAATGGCTCGGGTGCTGTAGTAGTGCAACCAGACGGGGTACGACGCCACTGTCTACCACAGCCTGGATTTGATCAGACCCACCATCGGAAAGGTAGGATAAGGCCCAGCAGGCGTCAATGAGGATTTCCTCATCGAGCAAGCACGCCAGTCGGGCCAGCAAGCCGATGGCTGGGCTGATGGCCTGCCAGTCCGGACTGGGTGACTTGCCACGGCATAAGTTCGACAGGGTCCACGTCGCATTGCGTAGCATCGAGAGTTTGGAGTTTTCTGTAAATAAGCGCAACAAGGGCGGAAGGACGCCAATGCGCAGCACATAGTCTCGACACTGTGCGCTATCGCCTGCGATATTTCCCAATGCCCACACTGCCTACAACAGAGTACCCTCATGTCAGCCGGCCTCAACACGCGCACAAACGTTGTTTTCACCTGTTCATGCTCACCTGTTCACGCACATCCGAAACGGGACTGTCGAGCAGATCCACAAAATGAGGCACTGCATTCGCATCCATGACGACTTTGGTCTGCTCTGACGTTCCTGACGCGATGTTCGTCAAAGCCCACGCGGCTTCGAACTGCAACGTACCATTAGACGTGACATTCTCCAAATATGGTATCGTCGTACTTACTTGGAGCATGGGATTCTCGGAACGTAGAAACTGGACAAAACGCGGAATGACGTTGCATGCAATCACTTGTTCTATGGGCGGGTTAAGCTCTTTGGACAACAACTTGCGAAAATGAGCAGTGGCTGCCAGCTGTGTTTCTACCGCGTCGGTATATACATCCCGCGTCAGACTGGGCAAAAGCCGAATCTATGAAAGAGCGCTTTAGGATTCGCCCTTGCCACTCGAGAATCCACCTACTTCGTCATCGTTCGCAGCGGTATCATCCTCAGAATCGTTGTCTTCGGGTAAGTGGGCGAAATTGCGTCTTTTGGCTAAGTTTTCTTCCTTCTTTTGCTTGCGAATTTGCACCTGCGTCTTTTCCCGTCGCCGACGCACTTCATCTTGCTGGAATTGGCCGCGTGCCTTGAAAGCGTTGCGACGTTGATCAAACTGATCCATGAAAAAGTAGAGAAGAGAGGAGAACGAAAGAAGAAAGAGAAAGAGCGAGCAAGTGAAGCTCAGGGGTTCATAAACTAGAAGAGCAAGGAACAATAGGCTGCGTCCGCAGTATTTTTTTTGATAAGTGTAACCTTTTTTCCTTCTTTTGTTCAGCGTCCGCGCGCCGATCAAAAATGCGTTCATGCAGTGATCATTTATAAGGTCGAGAGTTCAAAGAAAGAAGAAAAATCTAGTAACAAGAGGGAAGAGACAGAGAATAGGAAAAAGTCGGGGTGATAGGGATTTTACAGCATCATCTTGAGAGGGTCCTCCATGTAGCCCTTGAAGGCCTGGAGCCAGGTGGCGGCAACGGCACCGTCGACAACACGGTGGTCGCTCGAGAGAGTGACCTCCATCACGTTGCGGACAGCAACACCGTTCTCCTGGGTCTCGTCAGGCACCAGCTTCTGGGAAGTGCCACCAATGGCGAGGATGCACGACTGAGGGGGGTTGATGATGGCAGTGAAGTGCTTAACGCCGAACATGCCGAGGTTGGAGATGCTGAAGCTGCCGCCCTGGTACTCCTGGGGAGCGAGCTTACCAGCACGAGCGCGGGTGGCAAGGTCCTTGATGTTGTTCGAGATATCCGACAGACCGCGGGTCTCGGCACGGGTCACGATGGGAGTGATCAGACCGTTGGGAGTGGCAACAGCGATCGAGATATCGGCGTTGTTGTATCTGTGGCAAAATCCCTTTAGCTTCCAAAGCCCTTCATCGTATATCCTCGTGCGAACTTACTGGCGAATGAAGTCACCCTGCCAGGCAGAGTTGACCTCGGGAACCTTCTTGAGCGACAGAGCGGAGGCCTTGATGATGAAGTCGTTGACGGACAGCTTGTACTTGCCGTCGGCGGCCTTGTTCAGAACCTCACGGAGCTTGTTGATCTTATCCATGTTGACCTCGACGGTGACGTAGTAGTGGGGAACGGTCTGCTTGGACTCGCTCAGGCGGTTGGCAATGACGCGGCGCATGTTGCTGGTAGGGATGTCAGTGAAGGCATCACCAGTAGCAGACTGGGGAGCGTAAGCGGCAGGGGGCTGCGGAGCAGCAGCGGCAGCAGCGGGAGCAGCGGCGGGAGCTATATATCAAATTAAAGTTAGCTAACCATGACACCTATCCACTGCCTTCTCCAACCCTACCAGGCTTGAAGTTGGCAACGTCGTCCTTGACGATTCTGCCACCGGGGCCACTACCTTTCACTTGGGAAAGATCAACGCCGAGTTCGTTGGCGGTCTTCTGCTCGTTTGCAAAACAAAACAAAAACCATTAGACCCACTCATACGAAACATCCCCAGAAAAGAAAAAACTATTTACCTGGGCCAAGGGGCTGGCCTTGACGCGGTCACCGCTAGCCTCAGCAGAGGAAGGCTGGGGCTGCGAAGGAGCGCTCGAGGAAGCGGGGGCAGACTCGGCAGCCTTCTCGCTCTCAGCGGGCTTGGACTCGGCAGCGGCAGCGGGAGCAGCAGCACCGCCGGCATCCTCAAGAGTGAAGTTCTCAAAGGCAGCGACATCGCTCTCCTCCTCAACAAGGACAGCAATGGGCTAATTGAGTTTGGATTAGGTGGGTAACAGTTGACTGGACGGTATATTCTCAGGTTTACCTTGCCAACGGGGAAGTCCTTGGAGCCAGTGTCAGCGAGGATCTTGGCCAAGAAACCCTCCTCCTGGCACTCAAAGTCCATCTGAGCCTTGTCGGTCTCGATCTCAACCAGAACATCGCCGGGCACAACCTCGTCGCCGACCTTCTTCTGCCAGGTGCCAATACCACCCTGCGTCATGCTAGTGTCACACAGAAGAAAAAAAGAGATCTAATCAGCACGCGAACCCCTGAAAGTGGATGCCTACACGCGTTCCGTGTTTTTTTTCTTGTTGTTATGTTACTTACGTAGGCGACAGAGCAGGCATAGCAATGACATTGTGAGGCGGGAAGGCTGGAAGATACGCGCAAAAGAAAAAGTGGGTAAGTCCAACCTATTCAACAACCGCCAGCTGGTTTTTTTTTTTTTTTGTTGGGACTTACACTTGGAGCTGTAGAGACGGCAGCCGTTCACAGCCGGGGTCGACGCGGCACGGAGAGCAATGAACTTGGCTTGGCTAATGCAAAAATGAGTGGTCTGTTCATCTCGAATCGGCCATCTCTGTTTTTCTCGTTCCCTCCGCTCCCCCAGGGAAAAAAGGAAGCGAAATGGGAGAATATTGTTTTACCTCGAAGAAGAGAAAGCACGCGCACCGACGCTGGTGGCCTGACGCGCCAAGAGAGGGGTGGCGATGGTGCGCTTGGAAGCAACGCGGGCGGTGGCCAAGATTTCAGAGGAGGCCTTGAGGAAGTGGCGTCGAGCGTAGGACATTGCAAAGTAAAAGAACGAGAACAAGAGACAAAACCCTGGCTGGAAAAGTCGGGTGAAAAATGAAAAATTTCGGAGACGCCACTCCCCAAAAATTCGAGTTCTCCCGATTGCCGCCGGCCCCGACCGCCCATGAAAGATAGAGTCAGGGTATAACAGCTTTGATCATAAATTTTCCTCGAGCTTACTTCATCTACTTTTTATATAAACTCACTGCACCTTTGCGTTCTTATTTACAAGCTTTCTTTCATGGCTGAAAGCCATTGATTTGTCCACTAGCCATTTATCCTGCCGCCAGTCATAGCAACAGCTTGATTGCCAGGCAAGCGGAGATCAACGCGCAATGTTTTTTTTGCTGTGTGCATTAAAGACGCTCATAGAAGCACTGACAACCATGGCTGATACCTCTCATGCACATCCTTCCATACGTTGAGACATGTCTATCCTGACAGATCCGTTCTAGAAACCACACATTTTATCGGTAAACGGGATGATACAACGGCCATTTTCAAGATCGAAGATCCATAAGCTCCCGAAATTGTCCGCATCAGTCCTAAAGCACCACCAACGCGTTTTTATGCTCTCCTGCTTTATCCAGAATGGACTACCGAAAAAAAAAAATACAAATTTAAAGATACATGATGGATTGTCTCTTTGACGTGGATGGACATCTTGCAGGCAAATGACTGTATATGGGCGCGTGTTCGGCAGCCATAAAGTTACAAAAATAGGTAGGAGTATATGTGAGGTCTTTGCACGTTTTACCTCTAAAGGAAAACGATGATTGACAGAGATCGTGAGCACATTTTCCATTTTCCCTTAATCCATGATCCATACATACTACGTCCGTTGAGGCATCATTTTCTTTTGTATATAGAATAGACGCATCAAGTTTGAGTGACATAATACGCCGTTTTGTTTTCCTACTTTTTCCTAGTGTACGATTCGAAAGTTACTCAAATATCATCATGCTACCATTGGACATTGTTAATGTCTTTTATACCAGCAGTACTAAATCTAATATGATGCGGAGAGGTCATCTTCCTTTATATATTTTGGTCTGTATGTCGTAGTCATTTGTTACCATGAGATCCGGTGAAGCTATTGCTGCATGTGTACTTCGAGATGTACTTCTGTATCTACACATAAAAGTTCATCAATCACGGACTTTACCATCCCATTTGCTATCAAAAATGGTCGTTTGGATGGATGATCTCGTTATCCAATTGATTCTCCGTATGTAAGCAGATCGCGGATAAATTGCTCCCGCTCTACAACTATTATGCACCATTGGCCTTCATCCACTTCTCGTTGAATAATATAATGTGTACATATGTAGATATATTCTGCATCATATTCTGCTATTATTTTCATAAGCATATCAAAACCTTGTGAGTACGGTCCGTTTAGGTAAGGTGCACATGTGGGCGACAAAACTGTCGAATACAACACTTCATATCCTCGGCTGTGATCCCATGGCATTCATTACAATTATAAACACTTATTTATGTTGATAAAAGAGATAAAGATCGAGGAGAAGTAAAGTTAGCAGTAAATGATACTGAACACATTCAGAACACGCAAGCCGTAAGTCTTTCAAAATTAGACACAGTTTTGTTACTAATAGATTCATTCGGCCCAGTGGATCTCCCTCCCCCGGAACCACGACGTCTTGAGAAGGGAAGGGCATGATTGTGCGACTAGATGATCCCATATACTAGCGCAACTGTCTTTTTCTGCAGCGTGGTACTATCTTTCATAGAATATTACCGAGAAAAATCCATGGGAGGGGTCTGACCTTATTCCTTAGCTCCTCGATATTCTATGTGGGATGCTCATAATTCCAGCGTACTCTCGAAAACCGGTCGAGGCTAGCCAGCGAGGGCGGTCTGCACGCGAGAGACCCACGGATCCTCTCCCACATGTATGAGCAGCTTTCTAATAGAATATTGCGTCAGGCGCTGAGCACGCTCGTTCACGGCACAGTTTTCACGCTGAGAGGCAGTCTGCAATACGATGCACGCTAGTCGTAGAAAGCATTTTTTATTAGGTATCCGCCGGATGCTGTTGTGATGAGCCCCCGACTTGGTTTTCGTGTTATGATTCGCCTGTGAGTAATATGGAGCTTCTATGGCCCTATAAGGAAGAAAGTTGGCTGGAGGGTGGGGTACTCATGCTTCCGTCGTGGTGTATAGCCCGGATGAAAAGGAAGAAAAAGATTACTTGTCTCTACACCCACATAGATGACAGTATCGCATACTAACTCCATTTCTATTCTACGCAATCTATGCGACGCATATCTGCTGTTTGCATCTATTTCAAGCTTGACTTTACATTTATAGAACCTTACAAACACTGTCTTATCGTCGTTTACTTCTTAAATAAAATAGGGGTATCAAAAAGGTGATTAGCTGTGTCGCAACGTAGAGATATGCTATTTTCCCAATCTCGATATGTCTATTAATATTATATGTGTGCTGTAGATTAAGCTTGGTAAAAAAAGTAGCGTTATAGGACTTATGTTGCCATAAGGTGGCATAGTTTCATATTACGCATTTCATTTGTAAGATGACCCGTCAAACACCTAATGAGCCAATCACATTTTTGCTTTTTCAACCTCTCTTCTGCTGAAAAATATTCTTCACTATGCGATACCAATACCTCATTTCCAAGTAGGCAGCTGAAGAATAAAAAGTAGACAAACGTACTCACTCGCATATGCGTTATCAGGTCAGGCGATATTGTGTTCTCGGTGACGGTCGGCACCTTGGCTTATTTCGTCAATGAGCGCGAGAATCCCAAGGCTCAGAATGGCAAGTCATTGTTTGAGCTCATCAAGCGACGCAATGAACGGACGATCGCCGCACGTGAACATAAAGAATAATCGAGTCAAGTCAGGGAACACGAGATAGACATATCTGTAAATAATACATCTTGTTATAGTCACGCCATCCGCATCCATATAACCGCTCTTGGTGTTTTTGATTTTGGCAACAGGGGCCCGGTACCGGCGTCATGGGATATACCATGACCCCTATTCCTCAGATGTGTTGTTATCGTGTATGTACAAGAAATCATGTTTTCCTCTCAACTTTCATTTCATACCCATCTGAGGTTTTCGTATGGCTTCAACATCTGTGGCCTTATGCCAAGAAATATATAGTACACTTGTACTGAATTATATAGGACCTAAGTTGGGCATTGAATTTGTACTCTCTTCATTTCGGCCGGGAGACATGTCCCAGAAAATCATGCTCAATAGCAGACCACCCGAAAACCTTTGGATTTGTATGTACATATCAGCCTTCTATCACTGATGGTAATAAAATGACGAATGAAATGTCGCACCAGCGAATCATCATAAGCAAGAGATAAAAAAAGCAACACTGGTTAAATGAAATGTCTGACTTTCTCCGTTTGCCACATCCACCCAATGAAGTGCCAGCTCCGATGTGTCTGTATGCGGGTAAGCATGGAAAGCAGTAAAGAAACAAGGGAACAATGATTACACTCTACGTGGAAGACAGTGGCAATATTAGAAAGCGACGGGAGAGACACAAGGGGGAAATCTTAGTATTCTTCCAATTGATTGCTCGACACCTGCATCGGCTCCGCACGTGCATGCGCTACAGATGTATTTCAGCATATTTGTACATTATTATATATTTGCGGGTGGCAAGTCGTCAATCAACGCGTAGCAACATTGAGGCGTTTATTGGTTTGTACTCTTCCCCTTGTCCCGTTTACCCCGTTCAGATTCTTTTATGTCTTTTTTGCTGCTATACTTCTCATCCTTCTATCTGTGTACACTGATGGTAGTAAAGACGGAATGGGGTTGCACCAAGGCGGTAAAAAATCTATGAAAGAGGAAATATAAAGTAAGCTTGGGTGATTTACGTTTAGCACGAAATTTACCACAAAGGGGATCGCAAAAAGAAAAAAGATCGGCGTGTGCGAATAGGATGGACCACTTTTCCCAATGGAAATCTGGGTTTGGATTCGCCTCTCCTGCCTTGGCCCCACTTGCCAACGCGTACATGGCCTTTTGCCTCGTTTTCAGGGGGAAAAAAACGCGGGTGAAGACCGTAGTCCGTCTACAGATTACAAATATCTTGTTGAAGCTGATAGAAAAATCAGAGATTAACGGAAGCAGGCAAGTGATGCTATGAGAAAAGATACACGATGAACTGGTAATAAAGACAAGCAGAATGAAGGAATCCGAAGAAAGATCCTTTCGTTGTGTCACCTCTCCTCATGCTCCTCCCGTTTAAAACCCCTCTTTAAGGCACCAAAAAAAAAAAAAAGTAGAGACAAAGAAAGCGATTCTTGAGTATCTTTCTCCCTTCCCTCACTTGCCCTCCCTTCTGTTCTCTGTCTCTCACTTTCCCTTTCTTTCATTCTATACCACCATTATCTAATACACTTTCGTTAAAATACTTCCATGCTATTCCACCATACGACTCTCTTGTCCATGGCTGCGCTTGGCTGCCTTGCCCTGACCACACCGCTTCCAGAAACTGGCAACACACAAGTGGCAGCAACATCAAACGGAATGAACCTTATGCAGCCGTTTTCATCAGGACAAACATCTACGACGTCGTCGTCTTACTCAAACGGCATGATCCATAGCGATATGCTCACCAGCGCCTTGAGCGAGTACTATGAAAATATTGTGGATCAAGTCGTGGTGACCCTCATTGAAGACATCACTTCTTCGGCCCCGTACTCGTACATGTCGATCTACCATATCTCACCTATGAAAAGAGGTAGGAAGCATAAAGGTATGTGTGGTTCACTGTACTCATAAGGAGATCGTTGTATTATTTATTCCTATTAGGTGCAGACCGTGCTCCTGTCCGTCTTTTTGTGCATGCTTTGCGCGATCATCTGAACCTAATGCGCGCCAACCTGCTAGCATCGATTCGCCCGCTCGTGGAGTCTAACCTGCCCGCCATTTTTTCACCGTTACCATCCACGTTAGCAGCGAACGAGCTGACGGAAGATATCCTCGCCCTGAACCGACATATCGGGTTCCAGCTCGGTTTGATCGTCAACGTCAACGAGGCATCCGATATCATGATTGCTCAGTCGATGCCACGACGGAACACTGTGAACAGCAGCGGAAACGAGGACGACGATGATGATGATGCATTTTACGACGACGAAGAGCGCCACCGCGTGTCGGTCAAGGTCCGATGGCAGCAGAAGAGCCAACAAATGCTCATGACGCTCCGCCGCCACTTAGCACCCACGGAAGACCAAGAAGTTGACGAGATGATTCTCGTGGATGTTCCGCAACAAGAAGAGGAGTCCAAGGAGTCCAAGGCCTTGGCCGACTGGCTGCGCGCTTGGCTGGCCGAGATCGAACAGATACTCGTTATTGAGTTCGACCAGCGAGTGCAGGATGCAACGCTTTCCATCCTGGAAGACTTTCTTGTCGACGACAACTGATATTGATATTCTCCAAGACCAGCATCCCCCCATACAACTTTCATACCTCTTCTATGCCTCTTCCTCTTACACATGTTCATTTTTCGTCAAGGCTTTTCTTACTCCTATTGTCCATCTGCAAGCAACTGTCGTTTGCCCGGGTGTTTTTCATGACACCCCTTTAAGTTCTTCTTAACGACTCCCTTTCACTTGCCTACTTTGTACATAAACCTCTATTTTCCCCTCTTTCGCATATGTAATTCCCCTCCTTTCCTTCTCGCTTATTAATACAACAAAAGATCATTGACGATAGTACCCTCTTTTTCCCTATTCATGCAAGGAATTAGCCATATATGTCTGGACCGTGCGCAGTTCCATAGCGCTATCCATGCATTCAGTCAACAGGACACGTCTTGGACGCTGCACACCCAGAAAACGGTAAATAGCTGGTCATGGTCTACAATGGCAGTGAACGATAGAAAGGGAAATGGGGAGAAGATCTAATCTCGCCTTACTCAGACGGGCCATCAGTATCTGACACGTACAACCCAGCGCGAAGCGTCCCGATGGTCCGTTTTGGACGAAAATCAAGAGACCATGGGAAGTAGTGAAGATCTGACCGAAGACTGGGCGGTGGAAGAACTGGAAGACGTGGACCCCGCTGTGGCGCCGAGCAGGCACACGAAATTTCTCACGATCGAGCATCATATTGTATACTCCTCATCTTACCAGGTTCCTGTGCTCTACTTTAGCACGCAAGATCAGGGTATGTCTCACGTTCAGGTTATACGCACATGACTTAAAGCACGTCCTCTCTAGACGGTACCCCCCTCACACTCGACGCGATCTATTCACAGTGGGTAGCGCCTGGGCTACGAGGAAGCCTGACGTCTGATGCTGTGAGCAGTCAAGGCGCCCTCACCCAAGGCGAGCATCCAGAATTAGGTCTGCCGTACTGGTACATCCACCCGTGTCAAACGCAGGCATTCCTGTCTGCCATCCAGTGTCCAGTGACCATCGAAACCTACTGCAAGACGTGGCTCTCCTTTGTCGGGCCCGCTGCAGGCTGTACTTTACCCGCCCATCTCTTCTCTCCATAAGAGTCCAGTAATAAGAAAGAGAAAAAATATGTAGAGATATATTACAGTTGCTTTTGAATACTTGAGTCGTCTGTTTGCTGTCTCTTAGTTCTCCTCGACCTTGGCAAGGATCTCAGAGTCGCGGAACAAGAAGTAATCCTAAAACACGAAACACCCATGGGTCAGTACATCTTGGTGACTAAGCCGAGTCCTTTTTGAAATGAATTACCTCGCCCTGGACCTTGACGGTGCTGCCACCGAAGGAGGGAAGGATGACCTTGTCGCCAGCAGCAACCTGCAGAGGAATGTGCTTGCCCTCCTTGTCCAGTGCGCCCTTGCCGACAGCAACGATCAGACCCGTGTTGGAGGTCTCCTGAGCCTTCTCGGGAATGTAGATACCCGAAGCGGTTTTCTAGAGCAGAACGCACATGAGTATCGACGCCATAGCCTTCAATCACGCCTCTTTCTTACCTCCTGGGGCTTAATACGCTGAACCAAAACGCGGTCCAGAAGGGGGACGATGTTCTTGATCTTGTTGGCAGCAGACTATATACATAGGCAACGGGTCAGAAACATGACACTTCTATGGACTGAAAGCAAAGGGCATTACCATGACGGCGTGTGGAATGAGTTAAGTAAAGAAAGAGAAGAAGAGGTCGGAATGAACCAAGGGTATTTGTGTGTGTGTGGGGAATAAAAAAAGAACCTGCCAGAAGCGAGGGGGCCCACCGATCATAAGTCACATTTGACTCTCCGCCACCGGAACCTCTTGGTCTTTGACAGGCCTATCCTCCAGCATCAGGTAGACGTCTTCGTCGTCGTCTATCTCGTCGTCGTCGGGGATTACCCATCCTGGCCATTGGAGCTGACAGTCCACTGCAATTTTGAGTACGTCCAGCCACCGCCCGCGCTCTCGCGCCGAGTCGCAAAAGAACTCAATTTTTTCCCCGTTTTCAAACACCACATGGAAGCTGTTCTTCACGGGCGATAGCATCACATCTACGCTCTCCTGCGCCTGCCAAGACCGCTGGCTGATGATTCGGTGGTCAGCAACCAGCGCCGATGCTTTGGACAGGTCAATCACCGTCCTCGGCTGCCGCGTCTCAGTGTAGGAAAACAGTCGCCATCCCCTGAGCCGAAAGAATCGTTTCTTCCAAAACTACACATGTTTCCTGTTGAGATCGGATAAAAGATATACCCCGGATGTCTCCCTACCTTGAGATCGGCGCCCTTTTGAAACATGTATCCGCTCTGCCAGCATGTTCGGTAATAGCGCTGCATGTTCACAATTTGTTCGCATCCTTGCAGGTCGCTGGGATACGCGAGCGCTGTTGCCTTGGCTGGCAGAAAGAAGAGGCTGACCGTGATCTTGCCCACCGCCTTTTCACGGACGTGGCGCTTGATGAGATGGGGTCGAAGCGGTCGGTACCAACTGTTAACGAGTGCCAACGAGGCATTACACAACCGGAAGCGACACCGAGATTCAACGTTCCGGAAGGCGATCCGCGCCTGCGCCAATGCCCCGTCGCTTCGATTGATGTAACGTGCGAGCCGCTGCGTTGAGAAAATGCGGCGCAGTTGGCTCGGCTCGCGTGCCGTCTGTAATGTCAGTGTGAATTCGTCGTCATGATCCAAATCACTATAAAGCGCATTTAGATATTCCCGTTTGGAGACACGGATATGTACTCTACTTACAAGCAAAATTCATGCTCGAACGGGATGGTGTGTGTCATCGGCCGGTAGCTCGATGCATATTCTGTCTCCCCATCGTGCAGCACGCATCGTACCGCGGGCGCATCTGATTGAAAAAGATATCATTCAGCATGTCATGCAAAAAAAAAAAAAATGAAGAAATCAAAACATGTGTTTTCATACCAGGGTCTATAGGGAAATCCAGATTTTCTGCAGCGATGATGCGGACAAAGAGTCGGCCATGCCGTACAGGTTCGTGGACTTGCTGTTTTGTGTGCTATAGAGGAGTACTCTGCTTTGGTTTCTTCCTTGGTGTCATACATGGAGAGCAGGGATTTTTTTTCCTTACCTGACGATTCTGCTTATCAGTCTGAATAGCCCGCCACACTGGAGTAGGTGCAGGAGGTTCATGATCCCCTTTTTTTTCCACAATTTGCATTTCCTTCAGCTTCTCTTTCTCTGAGACTGCCTTATATGTCAGTGCCACTTGGGAAAGTCCGTGTTCTTCAGTGTCCCTTTTTATCGGCGGCTTGTCCTGATTTCGCTGCAGCTCGCTTTTCTGCTGCAGCTCGCTTTTCTGCTGCACCTTTAAAGTCAATCATGTGCCGTAAGCAAGAAAGGTCCATCATAAACAACAACAATAAAAAACACAACAACAACATCATACATTCTTATCGCTCGTGATTCGGTTCATCTCGCCGAGAAGAGATACGCCAAAGTCGGCAAATTGTTGTTTGGGCAAGGATGGTAGGACGTCACGCTTTTCTTTTTCATCGTCGGGTGTCTGGTTCTCGTGGGTGGTGGCCTCACTTTCGGTGATAGACGCCTCGTCCTCGATTGGCGGAGGGGCCGGGAACTGGGGCGGTGGCGTGGATGGGGGTGGTGGCGGTGAAGGAGAAGCCGGTAAAGTCGGCTTACGCGAGGGTGGCGTGGGAGGCGGTGTTCCAGGGGGCATGGGAACACGTGTACTGCTGGTGGGACGATGAGGGTGTTGCGCTTGCTGCAGCTGTTGTTGTGGGGAGAGTAGGGACGGGTATCGGCTCAGCAAGGCAAGCGTGCTGTTTTCTGGAGCGGACCGCCGATGGACCGCGGTTGATCGCGAAGGTGGAGGAGAAGGGGGGGAGGATGGCTGTGTCGTGTCGTGGCTTTGTGATGTAGACGCCTTGACGCGCATAATGGCTTGCATGATTTGGTTCTCGATAGGCTCTAGATGGTGATCCATGCAGGAGGAGGCGGGGCGGCCGAGGGACGGATCCGAGTGGTTGCGGCTGCTGTTCGGCATGGATGGGATGTACAGACGCTGTCGGGAAAGCTCATGCAGAACTTCGTCGCGCGATAAACGCTGAGGCAAATGAGCAAACGATCGGCGTTGCGGGTTAAAAGGTGGAGTCAGGAAAAGAGGTGATGATGTAGTTGGCTGTGAATGGTGTTGTGGCGGGTGGGAAGATATCGATGCAATACCCGACATAGCGTCCATTAGATAGTCTTCGTCGCCCTGCTCCATATCTTGCTCTTCTTGTCGCTGAGGACGCCGAAAATCCTCTGTGTTCTCTTCTTCGTTTTCGTCTTCATCTTCATCTTCGCCTTCATCGTCATAATCGGTATCGTCCTCTGTCTCTGTTTCGGTTTCCGTCTCTGTGTCCAATTCGTCCTTTTCAGACTCATCGCTATCTTCGTCGACAAAGGTTTCGATTGAATGGACGACGGGCGTGTTGCTGAAGGTCACTGCTTTTTTGGGCGATGCGGGGCTTTTCTGTTCGACCGCCATCAAGACGGAACGGGTCGTATCGAGCAAATGCCGCCTATCGGAACTCTCGGCTGGGTTGGCACGTCTGTGCGGGTGATGGTGTTGTATCTGCGGTAGTGGTGCTGGCGGTTGCTCTGGAAACAGCGAACTCTGCACACTGCTGGCCCGAATCGCCAGAGACGCCACTTGTATCTTCTTTGAGAAGTTTTTCCCAAGCTCGGTGCGTGGGTCATTCGGCGAGGGCGGTGCCATGAGAATCGCGGGAAGCAAAGAAAAGGGGAGGCAAAGGTGAGTGGTGGAAACGAGGACAAAAGGAGAGAAAAAGGGGAAAAGTGGCGGACAACAGCAGTGCTACATAACACACACACACACACACATACGCGCCCGCGCTTATACCTTTCTGCGAGTGGTGCATGTGTATAACAATGAGACACACCCACAAGGCAAAAAGCGTAAAATTTTAGGGAGGAACTTTTTTTTTTTTTTTTTGCAACGATTACCTTCACGGAACACTGACGGACGCACATGCTTTTGTGATGTTTTGTGCACTGCTCCACTTTATTCATCCACGCTCTTGACCATAAAAGGTCATAACAAAACACACAATTTAGGAAGCGGACGGCCAACCTTGAGGTTGTTCCGTCTGTCACCATGACAACCCGCCCTTGCCTCACCGTCTATTGGTAGGTCGATCCCTTGTAGTAATATATTCGCTGGAATTTTATAGATGATTTCTTTATCGATACATGAGTATGTTGTATAGCAATAACTTTTTTTTTTCATTGTGGTTTGAGTCTCGTGTTGCTTCCACGACATCTTCAGAGCGGAACAGCACCACTGAGATACAAATGGCGGGATTCATCCATATTAAGCATGGGATACGACTGCTGCTGCTGTTGCTGCTGCTGTTGCTGCTGCAGTTGTTGCTGCTGTTGTTGGTGTGATTGCTGAAAATTGGGGTGTAACTGGTGAAGCGGATGGTGTCGTTTGCTGCCCCCTACAGGATCACTTGCCCGGCGAATGCTGGCCATGGCAGCATGCGACGTGTTGTAGACACAGTCCTTGGCCCAGTGGCCTGTCTGGTCGCAAAGAAGGCACGTCGCCATGTCGGTCAAGTCGCGTGGGAAGCCTGCCTCGGCCAAACGTGCCAAGTTCTGCTCAAGAGACGTCGGGAAGCCAGGGACCCGTTGCTTATCTGCAAGACTGGCCACGATGACCCTGTAATGTTTGCGGGTGATGCCTTGGAGGTCAATGAGGAGCGTGGTGGTCGGTAGTTGCTGTTGCTGCTGACGGACAGCAATCAGATGAAGCAGACTTCCAGCTTGATGGAGTTGTTGCGCCACTGTGGGCAGCGTCTCGGTCGGTCGTGACTTGGAGTAGATATCGAGCGCACGCAGGAACGCGCGTGTGTCGCCTCGCTGGCCGCTCTCTCTCAAAGCGAGCCACGCGTCACTCGGATTGAGCAGAGGGATGTACGGACAGTCGCGTGCGGCGGTATGAGTGCCGGAGCCGCAGTGCCGGCAGCCCATGCTGCCTGTCTGCACGATGTTTTGCAGCAGCTGGGCGTTCGCCACGAGAAAGCCATCCTGATGATGGTGGAGTCGGTTTTTGGAGTGTGTCGTGCCTGGTGCGGATGGCCAGGTTGCAGCCGCAGCCGCCATGGCTGACGCAGCCGCAGCTTCATTATGGCTGTTATTGTTATGGTTACCGCTGCTGCTGTTGCTGGTCGTCGTCGAAGGCGGAGGAGGAGGATGGAAAGGTCTACTGAGAGAGGAGGCAGAAGAGACTGTGGTGGCAGAGGTGGCAGTGGTGGCAGGCGTGTTGCACTCATCGTCAACAACGCGGAGGATACTAGCAAATCGATCTTCCCAGCCATGGTCAGTTGGCGCGTCCCAGCGCCGCACCTCGGGTGTTGCAGTCCGAGATTCGTCGAGCGGGTGATGCCACGGTGGTGATAAGGGAGAGATAGGTCCCCAGCAATTATGGGCAGGCGAAGCGCCTAATCAAATGAAATTTACAATAAATCAATTTCAGCCTGTTCCGCCGTTTTTGTTTCGGGCGACATACCTTTAGGAGTCCTTTGCCAATCCTGGCTGGCTAATTTCCACGGAGGATGGATCGTATCATTGGCAAAGCTGTCTTCAAACGCCGACCGCGCCATGTCAACCGCAGCCGTAGCACTGTGGGGAGCGCGTTTCCGGCCAAGAAAACCATCCGACCAGAGGGACGGCGTATCCAGGAAGGAACGCGGACTCTCCGGGGGTGGAACGAGCGGATGGTATTTGCTCGTGTCGGTAGAGATTTTGGACGGAAGGCGTCCGACAGCTGCATCATTGGCGGCTGGATGCATGTCTAAAAAAAAAGGGACATCAATAAGCATTCACAATGTCGCGTGCGGTTTGTCTTATGATCCTCTTACCTTTCACTGGCTTGAGCTGAAGCTCATGATGCGAACTGCTGCGCATACGGAAGGGCGGTAATTGTGATGAGGGCGGTTGGGGGGCTGTGTGTTGCTTTTGTTGTGCATATAAAAGAGGGCGAAAGGCGGAGCAATCCGACAGCTCAAGCGAGCATGGGCGTTCCTTCCGATGCGCGCTTGCTGGTGTATTGGATGAAGCAGCCGAAGGCAAGCTAGAGGAGGAGGAGGAGCTTGTAGTTTTTGTATTGGAGGATGGTGGGCGAAGATGCTGGGCTCGGATGTTGGGCTCGGAAATGGGCCGTTGTTTGAGGGGTCGTGTCGGCTTATCATAAGATGGAGTGGAGGGCTGAGAGGCATCTACCTCATGGATCCAGCTCACGTTTTTCCACGCATTGGATTTGACGGGCAGAGAGGAGGAGAAGTCATGATCGGCTGTTTTGTCCCAAGGGACTATGCGGTCTGGCTCATCCCACCCTCCAGGAGCAGGCGGGATAGGCTTCAGATCGGACTGGGAGTAGCGCTTTTTGTTACGCATGAAAAGGGCGATCTCATCGGTCCGGACAATATCCGAAGTGGCAGTGGATGAAGGGCGGGTAACATCGGTCGTGAAGCGAGAATGATGATGGTGCTGCTGTTGCATTTGGTGTTGACAGGAGAGTTTATTCGTTCTGCTGCTGCTGCGTGCCACAGAAGATGGGGGCAAATTGGCAGACAAGGACGAAGAGGAGGAGCAGGAAGATGCATTGGACTTGGTGCGCTTCACATCCGACGTTTTCTTTTTGCCACTACAGCTGGTGCGTGGACGACGGCTGGCACTATTGTTGTTGTTGTTACCGTTGCCGTTGCTGGCGTTGTTGCGCGGTATCTCTGTCGAGCCAGCAGGGAGGTTGTTGCTGCTTTTGCTGCCGCTACCACTGGTGCTACTGGTATGGCTGCTATTGTCACAAAAGTCCGCTGGTGGCACTGAAGCGCTGGTGGCTCGACCATCTTGCCGGTTACACACATCTTCCGCCTCGGCAACCTCCCGATGCTCAAACAAATCTTTTTCCTCGTCGCGTGAGTCTGAACAGTCAAAATAAATATGCATACTCAGAAAACTTACGGCTGCTGATGCTGCTCCTACTATCATCTTCTTCATCGTCGCGACTGCTGATGCTACTGTTGCTACTGCTGCTGCTGTGGACGCCACGAGCAGAATGGGCGTTTGCGGGAGTGCTGGTATTGCAACTGTGGCTGTTGTCTTCGTCGATCATCGTTTCCCCCACTGTGATGGGTGCTGGTGTCGCTGCGAAATAACACATGAGGTAAGCATTCGTCTCGTCAAATGGAGTCTGTGTGTATATGTGCAAATAGAGGATGGTACGTGTCGGTAAGGGTGATAGGTTGGTAATGTACCTTGCTGAACGACAACGGGTGATTGTAACGTGGAGGATGCTTGGTTGCTGTTGGTATTCATGCCGCGTCGGCTGGGACGTTTGATGTGTATGATTGAGCGTGAGTGTATAAACGAAGAGAAAAACAAAAGAAAGAGAAAGGAGGAGAAAATATAAAAGAGTAGTAGTAATTTAAAAAGAAGCTTTGACAGTAAAGAAAAAAAGAAAGGAAAAAGGTGGAGTGGCGGGAAGAGAGAAAAGAAAGAGAAGAAATAAAAAAGATGGCGCTAAGGAATAGACTGCAGTGCGTGTTGCGTGCGTGCGTATACGTGTGTACGTGTAAATGTGTGAGTACTGTATGTGCGTATGTGTGTATGTGGGTGAATGCTAGTGTGAGTGTGAGCGAGAGTGAGAGTGAGGGTGGTCCTTTGGATTTTTATAATTGGATGCAGGGGGAAGCGTCGCAAGACAAAGGGGTTTTGTTATTTTCCTTGAACGAGACGCCCGGCCCGGCGACAGCCTTGAGTCCACTTGCCCCCTTCAGTGCACTCTCTGCACACGCGCTTGTGACAGTCTGAAAGTCCGCCACCCAGTTCTCTCTTGGGTTACGCCCCGTTTACCGGCCCATTCAACATATCATACGCTTCCGTGCATTCACCTTTAGAATCCTCAAACGTCAACCGCTTGTCAATATACAATCTGTGTTTCTCCTATGCTTTTACGCTAATAGCTAGATCTCTTTTTAGTTTTTACGCCAAGGCACATGACACATCCAAACCTGAGACTGAGACTGATAAAAGGACGCAGTGTCGATCCATCCGCTTTTGTATCTCTTATATTCTTTCCTATGTATTTGTCTGCCTTAGTGGATTTAACTTACTGCTACTTCTTCTTGTGACAGCGTGCTGCAGGGATTTAATATTTCAACACATCAGATCATCAACAATTTTGTACATGATGCGCATATACTGTAATTGTGATCGGCGGGAGCCTCAAGAAAGGCAACCACTCGCTGGTGAAGTCAGGTCACCTGGTTTGCACATAGCTAAGGACTGTGGATGTGAAGCTTAAAATCTCCTCTTGCCTTTCTTGTTAAATCCGAAGATTTGTGTCTAAACATTTAGCGATAAATACACCTCCAAAACAGTATGGTTGCGAAGATTCACTGCAGCATTTACGCCAGCGCTCTTATAGACTTATTATGAAAAAGCTCAGTAGTCGGCAGCCTGCATTTTCGTCAAGTAAAAAAGAACGGGACATCCCATTCGGCAGATGACGTTCCCATGCTGGCAGGGCGTCAACCCACGACATAGGGTCCATACATTCCCGAATTTTTATTGAAGGAGAGCTTTACCGAACTTTGAAGAGATGCAGGCGACCATGTGCCAGATTTAATAAGATTTTGAGATAAGCGCGCGTGTAAGGTGCCTGAGCGCACGACTAGTTTTACTGCCAAACCCAGCAACGTAGTATGTATGACGTTGATCTATCTGTCAGTTTCATTTGGTGGTGAACGACTTTTGCTCCCCTGTCATCAATAAGAGTTTAGTATGCATCACTTCATTAGAAGCACCCTTAGTTTTGCTCTACGAATCTGTGGATATCAGATATTTTGAGTACAAAGGTCACCTTCTGCGAATAATGACGATTGAGCGGGCCCTTGTGAACATGCCATATTTGGACAAGAAGTTGCTTCGGGCCTTTTTTCCCTCTTGTTGCATTGGGGAAAAGCGAGGCAGCGCCAAGTAGCACACACACACACCTTTTTTTTTTTGTTCTCCTCCTTCTCTTTTCTTTTTCCAAACACTCATGTCCTTTAACGATCTTGAACAAGGCTTCGGCGGCTCAGGCGGAGCAGGTGGCCGTGGTAATCGCCAAGCACGTCCGCCTCCATTTCAGGGTAATCAGTTGCAGTCTAAAGGCTTTGTTCTTGGCCTCATGCGAAACACCCATAGATGACGACGATAGCGACTATAAAGCTCTGACTGTCAGAGTATCACAGCAAGTCTTCCATATTAACGGCAACATTGCCAGCATTGAACGGCTGGTGAGCTTCCTCGGCACACCCCGCGATACCACCGACATTCGTAACAAGTTGTAAGTTGGAGAACCGCAGCCGCACTCGTTCCCTGTTTCGTTTTAACACCCTATCAAAGACACGACGTCACTGAGGCAACACGAGAACTTATCAAGGACTCAACCGCAGACATAAAGTCGCTCGCTCAATACCAATCCACTGACTCCAAGAGAGCCGTGCGTATTTATCTAGACCAATATGACCAGTCGACTCACTATTTTCTATGGTTTAGCGCCAGCGAAAATTGGAACAGCAGAAACTTTCCAAAGACTTTCAAAAAGTGCTCGGTGACTTCCAACGTGTCCAGCGCGTCAGCGCGAGCAAACAGCGTGAGTACATTGACAAGGCCAAAGCAACCAATGTCATGCTCCAAAACCAAGCTGCGTAAGTTTCGGATCAAACGCAAACAAAAAGGAGAACCGGGTTCACTAACACACACACACAAACATGTACACATACACATGCACATACGCAAAAATTTCAGTGTCGAAGAAGAACAAGAGCACCACCAACAAACCCAGTTACAAGAGACTGCGCCTCTCGTCGACGATTCCCAGCGGCGGATGCAGCTGCAAGCATTGGATAATGAGATCGAATATAATGAAGTCCTGATCACTGAACGCGAAGGAGAAATTCGAGGTATAGAGCAGGGCATCACAGAGTTGAACGAAATCTTTCGTGATCTCGGTATGCTAGTCAACGAGCAAGAGAGCGGCATCCGTAAGTCATTGGTTTCTACACACATTTTTTGCGACATACTTATCACTTATCACTACGTATTGTTACCGTATCAGAGAGTATATATGGAAATGTCCTCAACATTGCACAGAACACCCGACAAGCCGCCGACGAATTGACCACCGCCAACCGCCATCAGAAGAGTGCGCGTAAAAATATGTGCTGCCTTCTACTAATCGTGACAGTTGTGGGCTGTGTTTTGGCCCTGATCATTGTCGTCGCAAAGTAGTCCAAACAATGTAGAACACGAACGAAATCCCCTCTTCCTACCACATTTACCGAAAGACGGCTCAAACACGCGCGCGTCATCGTTGTTGTATGCATGATGATTTTATGTATGCTGCTTTTGTTTCATAATATTATATTATATGTCATGTGTCTACTTTTTCTTGGGGGCTGGCTCGTCTGAGATGGCAAGCGATTCAGACATGACATCGGACAGAAACTTGCTATTCGCCTCTGCGTCTGTCATCTTCATCACATCTTCGTTGTCACTCTCGTCCTCGAATCCAGTAAGCAATGGGTCGTTTTCATATGTTGGCAGGAGGTATCTAGTAATAGCTATTGTTAGCATTATATATAACAGTGTGCATTTCATTCTGCTTACTTGGGGTCCTTCCAGTACTCCGCGTCTTTCTTGATGGGCTCCTTGAGGCACCCCTTGGAGACCATGTGATCTGCCAGCAGGTTCAAGTCATCCACGGTCGTGCCGCAGGCAAAGCATTTGTTCAAGGAAGACTGGTGTCGGATGTAGTTGATGAGGATAATGGTTCTGTAGAAATCAAGGTCTTGGTCTTTGCGGATCTGCGTAAGGTCAAAACCATGCGCTTCACGCATGTGTTCAACGGCTTTTTCGGGTGTGGGGAACATATTTTGATCAAAGAGGCACATGGTAGGTTCAGCATCTTCTTCCTCCCAATCAGCCCAGGATCTAATGCGTATCGTAAGCAATACCGCTCAAGCGAGCTTCCATCCTATGTGCTTACTCGTCACGTTTCTCTTCGTCGCTTTCATAATTGTCCTTTTCGAAATGCTCCCAGTTCTTGCCAGGTTCAAGATAGTTGATGACATAGAAGCGGTCATATTGGCGGTTGCGAGCAGAAATCTTGAAATGCTTCTTCTTGCGCATATGCTTTCGCAGCACCTGAGCGCTGGTGAAAATCTTTTCGCAGTACAAGCATTGTAACCTACAGGCTGTGTTAGGGCACGGAACACGCACGATTCAGATCCATATCCAGATAAGCACTCACCGGGTCAGTTTTCCCTCGAGGATATTTAGAAATTCATTGACATCAACAATGTTATCAGGCAAGCCGATGTTGAAGTTGTGCTCGGCAAACATGTGACGAAACAGGGTGGATCTAACATCACAGTGAGCTGATCCATTCAGGCATTACCAATCCTCCTCCTCTGTATTACCTTTTATCGCAGACAATCTTGCAGAACAAACATTTGCGTGGCTGCATCGCCTCCTTCTCGCGTTCACGCTGCTGCGTCTCGAGAACCTCAGCCAGCTTTTGACGTTGAATGGAGTCTCTGATTTCCTTGTCGAGCTCGCACACACTCGGGTCAATTACATACACTAAATACACATTCCTGTCAGTCAAGCATACAGCACGGTTTGTCCTATGTTACCTTCAGGTTCGGCAGGGTCAGCAACACCGTACTTGTGTTTGGCATCGTCGGAATTGAGTTCCTTTCCCCAACGCTGCAAATAAGGATCCAAGGCCATGTACATGTGGTGCAAGTTCTTGAAAGCAAGGCCGTGATCTTGACGTAAGTGCTGTACCAAAGCAGTTGTGTCCATGATGGGTTCCACGCGCGGGCAATCACGAAACTCACAGACGGTCATGATGTTGGAGTGGTAAGGTGGAAGAATTTGATCAATGGGATCAGGCGAGTTGTCATCCTCCTCCTCGTCACTCGAGCCACTATGCTCATCCTGATGGTATGGGTTCTCGCCTACAGTGCTGCGCACGTTGGATTCTCGTCGCGTACTCGCCACGCCTTGCTTCTCTTGGCGAGACGTGCTGGTCTTGGACTTTGGCTTGGCCTGGCTGCGCTTCTGTGGTGCGCTATTGGCTTCTTGAGGAGACATGGACTTTCCGTTGACCACCGTGTGCCACTCGCCGCTATCTTCCATGACTGTATATAATAAAGGGGAAATGAAAAGTCGTAACAAAGGTTGAAGAGGTAACCGACGAAGTTGTCAAAGAAAAAGTTTAAAAAAATCTATAAAAAAAAAAGTTTCATAACGCCGCTCTTCGTCACACAAACGGCTTGATGCCACTCGATATTTCGAGAAAAAGCCAAGAACGGACTTTGGCCCCAGACGCGTCTGCATAACTCTTTGAAAACATCATTCCTTGCTTTATATTTGCTTTACTCGCTATTTTGGCCGATATGTCTTCCATACTCATGAAATAAAATACGCCTGAAATCAGGTTTTAAAATTTCACATTGCGGGCTGCCGAAAGGCACCTGTAGCTCGGGCAACTCTTAACTTCTCTCCGTAAGCGGAGCTAACATTCACGGGCTGGGCATATTTTCATATCGCTCCTCCTGTGATTGTACCTGAACGAAAGCACACGTACGGCTTTTTCAAGAAATTCATAATCTACCCATCATGGTATCGCAAATCGTAAAGTGCTGACTTGAAAGGGAGCATACATGAGCAAAATGGTTCTGCAAGCTCTTTGCCCTGCTTCTCTCCTCCATTTATAGCTTTTATGGATTCCATCCCGCTTGTTGTGCTGATATGGCACCGTGTCCTGCCGTTACGGAAGTGTTTCGTCGCTGCTGTGGGTGAGCTCGTCTCGAGCTGGAAGCGTATCGCTTTGCTCAGCGTGTCAGGGTCATCGAAGAGATAAGAAACGAGCTGCAGGTCATTGAGCCAAAGAGCTTCGTAGCAGCGCGAGAGGATGAAAGTCTTTGTGACATCGTCAAAGTTGTAAGCGTATGTCGTCTGGGCGTGGTCGAGGAAGTGAGCTAAGTCCTGATTAGGCGTGCTGAGCGGGGACGGATTGACGAGGCCTTCCGCGATGACTCGCCACTTGACTCAGTAGCAGCCATAAAAAGAACACACAACAAAGAAAGACAGACGGACAGACCAGACGGCGTGTAAACTTCCTCCCAGATGTGAAGCTGTCGGGATTTTGTATTTTCTTAGATCCTACCGTTCAAGCATGAATCCGTCAATTCACTGTCACCTGTTCTGTTGTCTACATTCGCATTTCTTTAGACTGAGACCATATTACAGCACATATACGCTCATATAACATTTGACTGATGCTCCGTTATTAACGAGCTGCTTCGTCGTGCTTGGTACCAGAGGAGTTTCGACTCCAACGAGCGCACCCGTAGTCAAATGGACGGCATACATACAGCATACAGACCTGTCGGGCTATACTACCCGCAAAGCTATTCCTGAGAGTGTTTGATTATCATGGCATGGGACGCGTAGTGCTGGAGGAACAGTCAAGCGGGGAAGGTTGTGTCAAACACTTTTGACTGCATAAAGTACAGTAAGTCACCGCGATGAGACAAAAAGGACAAATGCTGTCCTTTTTTCTTTTTCCTTTCCTTTCTCTTCTTCAGTTCAGCGAGTAATCCTACTTGACTTTGGACAACGAGTTTGAATTAAACGTGTACGAAAAAACGGGGACGAGCTGCTGATCAGTTCTCAGTGGGCAACCCTGCAACCGCTTCATCATCTTCTGCCGCCTTCTCGTCTCGCCCAGTGGCGCCCGGCGTCGGTCACTCCAACACAGCACATGTAAATTGACCTCTTTGCTCATGTGATATTGATATGCTCTGATAGACGCTACCCAGGACCACTTGAGTCTGAGACAGTGTGAGGGTGGTTTTCCTTACCCAGATGGGACACTTTGTGTCACTTCCTACCCTCTTTCGACACCTTTCCCTTTTCGGTATTTCTGACCATCCATTTTTCAAAAGGATGGTTTTTTTTCCCTCCACCAATTTTTTGGATGGATACATTTCTTCCACCAGTCATAGTTTCCCCTCTTCCCCATCACATATATTTTAGCAGTGCTAGAAATCAGTATAAATACTTCTATAGTTTTTGATCAAATACAGACAGTCAATTGCAAATACACTAATACAGCTCTATCTTCTTATCCCTGAAGTCTATACTGTATTACCCTTCAGCAACAATCAAGAAAATGAACAAAGAACAGAACACACCTGTGTTAGCCCAAGAACCGATCAACGGAAACGCCCCGCGCACTTACACTTGTGCACCGCATGATGATCTCACAGCCATTCGCGAAGCCTTAGAGTCGTCTTTTGCCTTGGGTAACGTGACAAAGGGAAGTCGCAAGAACCAAATCCTGTCTGCCCAACTACGTCAAGCCGCGCGTATCATTTACAAGGACAATCTACTCAAACAAGCCCGCAATGTCCTCTTCGATGACGCTATTACTGCAGTCAAACGCCAAATTATTAGGGACAAAGTTCTGTTGCAGATGCGAAATCTATCTAACCGCATGCATCAAGGAGAACAAGAAGCGCCGAATAGCTTCTACCAGAAACTCTTGGTTGCCGCCCAGCATGCAGAAATCGATAACATTTCCAGCGTTATCAAATCCAGACTCCAGCCACGTCATGCCAACCATTGTGCGAAAATGGATGCCCTTACCTTTGCCGAGTTCAAGAAATTTGCCCAGGATCGCCTCCCGCACTACCAGGACCGTCGTCCTCAAAACCAAGCCCACCAACAATCATACAACGATCGCCGCCCGCAACATGAAGATCCTCGCCCTGCTCCCGTCACCGGCGCAAATGCTGAGCCGATGGGATTACGCTTACCACGTCTCAGCAACAATGAGCTGCACCCGATATATCGCAATATGACGCTGAATTGTCTTCAGGAGGTCCCTAAATTCGATGTAAATGAGTTCAATGGGTCCTTTCGTATGAGTGGCGCGCCACAAGGGTGCCTTTCGCCTCCCGAAGAATATGAGCATCGCCAGCAGCCGTCGCTTGCCCGTGCCGTCAGCCGCTTTCCTCTAGACGACCAACGCCGGCATCTGATCCGCAAAGCAAACCGTCTTCGCCGCCGCCTTGAAGCCAAGGGACAAAATAAGGCATCAAAGTCGCTGCTACAAAGAGCGCGCCCAAGAATACCATTTGCAACCGAAGACCACCTTCGACACAAGAGTCCAGAACAACTTCGAGGATGGATATATCAGCTGGGGACAACAGGACATAAATAGTGATTTTGAGAAGGGATTAAAAAAGCGGCCTGTCGTATACAACGATGGTCCGGCAGAATGCCGCTTTACTGAAGAATCCATTGTGTTAAACTCGTTCTTATTACTTCATGGCCTTGCTCCCAGGAGACCGAGTACCTTGACGATAACTACTATAGAAACAAACAATATTAGCAACAATATTAGCAACAATATCAATATCAATATCAATATCCGGACGACATATATAACTATACAGATGGCACATACCGATATCCGGACAGCAACTACCAGCATCCAGACGACACCTACCAGTAGCAGAATGACCCATACTACGCTGAAGACAATCCTGAAGATTACGAAAGCGAGAAACTCGTTTGTGCCGCGCAACATACAAGAACATCGGAAGACCCACGGAACCTTTGCCTCAAGAACCCAGGGGGACGCGCACCGCATATTTTATAAAGGCCAAGAAGCTTGCTCAATAACATAGGAAGAAGACGCGTGATGTTCAGCGACCACGAAGGAACTGTGCCACATGAACAACGCATCATAGATCCACGGCTACTCGCCTTATCACCCGAAGAAGAACGAGAACCTGAGAGGCGGGCGACGCTTATTAGTGACACCACGATGAATAGCAAGCTGCCGATGCACCAGCCGGATCCACACCGTCTAAGAAAAGAAAAGAGCCCACGCGCAAAGAACACTCCGGAAACAAATATGGACGTGGATCGTACAACACCGAATCAATGATCTTCAAGCAGCTCGCGCAATACAGAATCTGAGCCGCCGAAAAAATTCGAAACAGAACAAGTAGCCGAATAAAGTCATGACGCGAACACAACGAGCCGCATACGAAAAAGAGAAAGCTGCAAGGAAAACCGCCACGAAGACAAATGACGCGCCACCGAGCACAGACAAGTCGCCGAAGCAAGCCGCACATCGCAAAGAAAGCCAGCAACCCAAGCCGGAAGCAGTCGAGCCTAGATACGTCGCAATATGTACGCCAATCACAGCTGCGTCCTAGCCAGTTACCAGTTAGGGACCAAGTTCCATATAGTCTTGCTCGAGACGTCCTGAACCGCAAGGCCGATATCACGATTGGACAGCCTATTCAGCTCACACCAGCAATGCGCCGACAGTATCCTGTCGCATGTTCCTTACGCATCAGAAAACATCAATTGAACGTTCTTGATGATGACCCGAATCACTTACCTACAGCAACATACGCTACATTCACGGCATTCAGTCAGCCCCTCCAATGCCTGATCGATACAGGAGCGGCTGCCACGAAGAACTTGTCGATGCCCTCAGCTTTGAACTCGATCCACCGTCAAGAAGCATTTTCACCTTGGGAAAGGGAACCCGACAAACCTCGCTAGGACTGGTATATGATGTGCCAATACGCACCTGAGATATGTTGACAATACCAATTACAACTGAAGTCCTTTTTCACTGCCCGACGCCACTGATTACTGGAAGCAACTGGCTCAGCAAACGCAAAGTCGTCGTATCCCTTACCTACTCCATCGATGAACACAAGCCACTACCCTTTATCTGTTCTACACACACACAAGAAACGTGATATTCCTCTTGCCCTTTATTTTCCCAAACCTGTAATATCAAAAGACGCACATTTCTCTTTGAATTTTCTCTTTTCTTTTTAATTCTTCTTCTTTACCTCTATATCTGTACACAAGCACATAACCGGTGGTTTGACTGGTGCTCATTACAAAATATCTTTCACACACACACACACACACACACATTATATCTTTTTACTACCTTACCCAAACCCACCTATCAGTCAGTACTCCTATCAACTCCCATCATTGATGCTACACTACCAACACCAATACGATCACTACTATCACCACGCCCAGACTACAAAGCCCAAGCATTAATGTAATGATTCTTGATCGCTATCGATATAAGTAGCCGCTGTAATGCACAAGCTGCGGTATCTATTCCTGTCTGATCGCAGCCAGGTGATTAGAAAGCTACCATCCACAGGTGTCTCCATATTACTGCTAGCAAAGGCAAAGGAGGACTACGCGAGCAAATGCACAGTATTTGGTGGTAGATGACAACAGGATAGCGTTGTAATTTTGAACAACCGAATGATACATATAGTAAGATGCAGTATTCTTATAAAGTGCTCGGAAGGAGTTACCCCTGTGAGCCACAAGCTCCTTTTACCCACTCCATATATATGTACACGCATTCTCGCATATGCACATAGTAAACCTCATTGGGCCACACGCACAGAGTCGCGACCGCCGGATTATTCAAAGCTTGATGAAATGTCTGCATCCGTTCGACCAGTTATCGTGAGATAGAAAGAAAAAGCTAGCGCAAGGAATTTTATGCCAAGAAAATATAATGCATATGGCAACAAATATCGTCGTTTTGGTGCATTGCTGCACATGTACATGCATACGAAGGTGTTATCAAAGGTCGTCCTGGTTGTTGGACAGCGTCAAACCAGAGACAAATTTTGAGCGCCAGCTGCTACTCAAGGAGTCCCAGTCTTAAAACAATGTCGACAGCGGGTGGTATGTCCAGTTGCGATGGACGGATCGTTAAGGGGCTTCACGGGGGTAATCGCAGCATCGCTGTCATTTATCACTTTATGTAATGGAGAACTTCATACATCGCTTTAATTAAAAAGTGAGGGAAACGTGTCAACGTTGCCGTCGTAATAGAGGAAGGCTGCGCTGGCTCTTTTGATGAGGTGACCCCTCCGGTTGGGATATTTCTCCTGATGAGGTGCTTCGCCGATCCTCAACTGGGCCAGACAGATAGTAGAGACGGTTGTTGAGGCCTCGGAAGAGACAGGAATATCCCATGTCCTCTTCTTTCATCACTTCGTCTTTTGGTCTTGACGATAACTTTCTTCCTACTCTTCCTCTTCCTCGTCGTCATTGGAGCTATGAAGAAACTAAGCGGTTTTCTTCGAGGGACAGGGAGGATATCAACCCCAGCGAGCTCCAGGTACCAGATGCAGGAACTCGTCAAATATAGCCCGAATGTTGTGGATCTCGACTTGGTTAAAAAGCTTCTCAATCGATCATTGACGGCCAATGAACCAACTGAAAGACGCGTTTAGAAAGGTTTGCATCAAGCAACTTTAAAGATATATTCGGGTCCTCATCTCTTGAGAGGTGCTGTGTAAAATAAGATAGGATACAAAGCTGACCGCAGATGAGCACCCGTCGGCCGAAATCAGCAATTATTTCGACGTTTGCCCTGAAAGCTTGCTTTTCCGAATATTGCAACATCTTCAGCAGAGTGTAAGCCGTGCTGCATGCTCAGGTGCGCCTTCCTCCAAGGGTGTTTCTCGCTTGAGTACATTAGCTATCTGTGTGGTATTCCCAAAACTTATTAAAACTTCTCTCGTGGATACTGGCGCTGTCAAAGCTGTTGTTCTTTTTTCAGGTATCGCACAATTCGCGGTTTTGCCGCTCCTTGCGTGCTTCTCTTTTCGTCTCTTGCCTATCCTCTCTAATCGTACTCCCCGAAAATCTGTGTCTCTGCTGATTTGTGGGACTTGAGAAAGATCCAGTGAGGCTACATTGAAAAGAGCAAAAGGCACTCCAAGACAACCAGGCTGAATCATATTCTGCTTGCTCGTGAGGTCTTTCATGACTTGTCTGGGATCATGCACGCTGCGCACGACACCTCAGAGTACCCGTCAAGTGACCCGACCAGTATGAGTATGCTCATCAAGAGGGCCGGGTTGGCAAATAATGTAAATTATACAATATGTAGATCGATATATAGAATCGATCAAATATATAACTTTCACCCAAGAATAAATAACTTTGTAGCATTAGCCGGTGTATTTTGAGTCATGCGGGAGCGGTATGTAGTTTCAGGCGGCCGAATATAAATTATTTTTGGGCAGATAAGCATCTTCAGCCACCGTTATGGACAAACGTAGGTGGCCCGAGATCTCGGCCAGTTCAAGTTGGAACTGACAGCTGTTCTTTTAGGTGAGAACATCTACAAGACAGTCGACTCTTCTGCTCGCCCGGCCAATGCAGACGTACGTGGATCATAATTGCTGTTCATTTTGATGCGAGATCTCGCTGACGAGTGTCACGCTAGGCTTATGTCAAGGAGCTTGTGTCCGAAACGACCGGCGGCCAGATTGGCAGCAGAGGCTTGAGTGAAATGAGACAGGTGCACTTGGACAGTCAAGTTGACTTTAAGGCCGAGCGCAAGGAACGCAAAAAGCAACGCACAAAGCGGTCCAATCGATTAAACGCGAAACAACAGCGCGAGATGCGTCTATACGAGATTGAAAAAGAAGCCCACCAATACGCCCTCTTTGAACAGCTTCATACACTCTGGGAAGGGTACATGGCTGAGCTGTACACTATGGGTCCCAACCCGTCTTTGTTTGCACAGAAACTGCTCAAGGCTGACTTCCATGGTGCTATCTTGAAAGGTAAAAGCCCATGTCGTCATGTCCGTGAATGCGTATTCATGTATAAAACACACCAGTCGTACAAAGCTCCAATCCGAGCTACGTCGGTCTGACAGGAATAGTCGTCAAGGAAACCCTCTCCACGTTTGTGCTGATCACCCCAGAAAATCGATTACTACGTAAGTGGAATAAGGGGTTCCGTACTGCAGAACACACTCTAGACAAACCAACGCGTTCCGTTGAATAGGGATACCGAAGCAACATGCCCATTTTGAGATGACTGTGGAAGTCTGCCGCGGTAAATTCACTCTCTATGGACCTCAGCTCGTCGCCCGACCATTTGCTCGAGCCAACAAGAAATTCAAGCCTCAGCCATCGACCGAGCTGTAGAATAAATCTCTGTAAATACCCCCTTGTCTCCTGCCATAATAATCAGAATGAAAAACAAAGTTTATCATGTTAAAGAAATGTGGAACGAAATGAGGATAAGAGACATGTTAGAGGACAAGACGCGTAATGTCACACAGACTATGTGAGTTGGGCTGGGCGTCATGAATGCGACCGATTCAAGATCCGGCAAATACCGCGTGGCCACAGCCCAATTGAAGCGCAGCGGACCAGAGAGGCGTGGTTACCTTTCCCAACCTCTTCAAAAGGGATATGAAAAATACACATGATGGTGTTATACGCCAACCGTGTCAATAAGCATGACTATCGCATGGGAACAAATCGTCAAGGCAGTAGATGGTTGCATGGTATGGATGGGACTACCTCCAATGAGGATAAGAAAAAGGTACCCGAACCAATAATTTGAAGATCTCCTCGCACTTTTTGTCGAACCTCATTAACCAAAAAATCTGTGCTACCCTTGGCCTTACTACTACTACTTCTGTCCACTGGTTCTTCCACTTGTTCCTTTTTCTTTTCCCTTCCACCTTCTTTTCTCTTTTTCCCTTTTGCTCATGACCTTTTGATCGCGTTGTTCTTGTCGGCCCACTTCCCTTTTCTCTCTTTCATCTCCTACTCCAACCAAACAGACCAATGGCCAATAAGAAGCGGCAGACGACAGGTTAGCACAGAAAGAAAATATACAAGACACATACAAAGAAAGAAAAAAAGTATACTCATGACGAAAGGTTCATGTTACAGTGGCATGCCAGGACATGGGCAATGCTTACCCAGCCTGCTCACCTCAGCCGACCGACTCATGGGTGAACGGTACCCAACATACCTTTGTATGGAACTATAAGTACGTATCTACACAACAAAACAATGGTGATTCTTTGTATGAATTTTTTTTACTGATCCAAAAATAAGTTACCCTTATTATGTGACCTCGGTAAGGCAAAAATCTATTTTAGGTGAACCTCCTCATTGACAGCTGTGACCTCCATTTTCGGCACAACATCTATGCAGAATCAACTCGACTTGCACCTTTATTACAAAGAAAACTACGTCTATCAAAACACTAAAAACTGGCAAAACCTCACTACCAGTGATGGCCAATTAACGGTTACGGTCGACGATACCTGGTTTCCAACTCAACTCGAAGGTACTGGTAACAAGTCCTGGACCATGTTTGGTTATTACCTTCCAGCTGGGACCAACGCCTCCGCCGAGTTGACCAACGTCTACAGCCAACTCCCACGTCCATTCAACTTCACTGTCATCCGTATGTATATAGTTTTAATTGTTCATGCAATCTTTCTGTTTGGCTCATTATTTCCATTAGAGGAAGGCAACGGAGACACAAGCGGAGGCGACGGAAGCTCATCCTCAACAAACTCTAATGGAAACAGCAGTCATCTGAACGGAAGCGCCAGCGGCTCTGGTTTACCTGGATGGAGCATTGCAGTCATCGTGATCGCTTGCGTCTTATTCGTGTTGCTGCTTGGTGTCCTGGGCTGGCTTTTCTTCTACTTGAGACGACGTAAACGCAGCAAACTGACACCCAACATGACCGAAACTGCCTTCCGCTCAGCGGTGGCAGGCGGAGCAGTGGGCGCAGCGGGTGCGCTCGCGGCCGGACACAAAGATAATGCCTCGATTCATTCGAGTACACCTATTGTTGCGCGGACGAGCCCACGTCACTCCGGTACGGCCTCCACCGCTTCTTCCTCTCGCCCCACCACATCTTATTACAATGCGGACACCATCCGCTCCACCAGCACCGCAAATAATACGACCACAAATTCACCTTTCGCTGCCTTAGCAGAATGGGACACATTGCCTGAAGGCGAGGAGCAGGACGAGTGGCGTCGAAGGCGATTAGGCGAGGCACTCTTACAGCGTGAACTGGCCGAAGAGGGAGCGAATGTCAAACAGGCTGAACATCGGCCAATGACGGTGCAGACTGCAGCTGCACCAGAGCTCGAGAGCAGGGCTGTCGTGCTCGAACGCAATGACGACGATAAACCCTCCGACCCATAGCACCACACGCACACGCATACGCATACGCACACATCACAAAACACGCAATGTACTCTATATGTAGCAACACTTACCCCAACCACCTCTACCACCCTCATTTGTATACAGTATCCCTTCAAAACTTCCTTTCTGACACGTTGTCTTCATACGCTTGATATAAGACTTTTCAATTGCATGGTATCCATTTTCGATTATATCTCAATTATTCTTTATTATATAACTAGCCGTTCTGGCAGTATTCATTTACATATAGTGGAACGTTGTGCTCGGATTTATGACATCTATTTGCGCTCCATGCATCGACAAATAGGGAGAGCACTATCCCACAAAATATGTTAGCGATGCAACATTTAGGACTTACGGTATACGGTATTTTATTATTTTACCTGTACTTTATGTGGCAGCTGCCAGAACTTAAGCTGATGAAACAAGGGATGTAATATAAAGTAGTAGGACTTTTTAACCAACGCATGCTCGAATCGACGGTAAAGAAATACGTACGTATATCAGAGAAAGGTGAAAAAACGTTGAAGGGGTTTCCATCATGTAAAACCAAGGAACATCTATTGAACTCGGCAAAATCGTGGTGTCAAAGAGCGTCAGAAAAAAAAAAGACCAGAAGTTTCTTCTTTATTCACATGATTGAGCAAGAAAAAAAGTTGCTATTGGTATCTTTTAAGGAGCATGGAAAGTAAATTCTCTATTGTACACGAAGTAAGAAAGCCACTGTGTTCCAT
>JAMAMT010000244.1:0-10403 GCA_023630325.1 Syncephalastrum sp. PYS2702 | reverse complement strand
GAGAGAGGAAGACAAAGTAACACGAAAAAGCTGCTGTTCAAATCGGTCCTTATTTGGCAAAAAAGACGCGCGGGGGGTGAGCGCAAGAGCCGCGGGGGGGGGGTTGAGCGTATCAATTACCGAGAAAAATACACAGGTTGGCCATGTTTGAACCGACGATCTAGTACAAGCGTGTGGACCAAGTCCAGCAAGTCACGCAATCCCTTGACAATCTCACTGTCAAAGAGGAGCAGACCAAGCCGGAGGAACCCAAGAGCGCTGCGGATACGCAAGAAGGGAAAGGCGCAAAGGAGCAAGACACAAAGACAGCGACGGAGGACCCTGAGAAGGAAGAGCCCAAGGAAGCACCCGAGAAAAGGACGACAACGCAATTCCAAAGAAGGAGCCCACCATTGAAGTCGATCCTTCTGACGATGAGCGCATTCTTATTACGCTCGGGTCGGGCAAACAGTACACAGCCGACCGGTATTGTCCACACGCCGGAGCAGACCTGACCTACTTAGGAGAAGTAGCAGAAGATGAATACCCGCCCGAGATCGGCCCCCTCTTACTCTGCACCCTTCATTATTGGGAGTTCGGCCTCGATAAGGGTGCTCGCTCCGGTGGTGGCTGGGCATCCCTAAACGCCTGTCCTCACCAAAACGATTGCAAGAAGGACGAGAAGCTTGACTGGTAATTCATTCGTCTCTTCTTTCCCTTCTATCTATTTGTACTCTATCTCTTTGTGCCTGTAATAGACATTTCGTATATACCCAACCCGTGATCACGTTTCTTTGTATATCAGGAGGACGGGGAGGCAGGGCATGCATCTTTCCAGAAAAGCTTCAACCTCCAAAGTATCATTTTGTGTATGTGTGGCGGACATTGCCGGAGGGTAGTACCCCTTTCTCTGGTAATTCTTCCAGCGTGTCCTATACTTGGCTTGCTCTAATATTCCCGGATATAGCTCCCGCGTGTGTCCGCAGCCTTCCCAAAGCGTACTCACGTGATTCCACTGGAAATCGAAAGCAGAGCTTGATTATATACCCGGTACTTTAACTTTTTTTCCCTGCTGATTTCCACATTCTAAACTGACTCTGGTGTGCTTGACCTGAAGAGGAAGGCGTATCAGCCAGAAATCCTAGTGTGTTTCCTTGATTCTTGTTTCTCTACTGATCCTATTACTGTATCTCTGCCTTCGATATTCGATGACGAAGATAATATTCCCACCGGTCGCCAAGCAAAGTCAGCTATTGCAGTGACGAACACGTTGGCTGCGCTAATATGTTTGCCGAAATCGGTTTTGCTATGTCTTGTTCGCTCAAGTATACCATGGAGCGGGCTTGATTTACCTCACGCAATCGTATCATACGCGTTTCAAAAAATAACCACTTATGCACAAATGCTCTACTTGTTTTATCTCATGAGCACCACTTGTCTTGCTTTTTGCCACGTCAAGGGGTTCCGGGCTTTCCATCACCCGGAAAATCTTACATCTCCGAATGAACGTGTCAATTATGCTTCGACGATGCGCCTGATGCTTCTGTTTCTGTATTAGCCGTTCTGTCTGGGGTAGACCGTACAATTAACAATAGACTTCGAATGAAAGAGGCCAGCTTGAAACATGATTATGCGCATTATACCGTCCAAGACAAGGTCAGATTTTTCGACCTGAAGATTGAAAAGTGTATGAGGTCATCAGCTGCAACAAAGCATTTTACTGTATTTATACATGTTCGGACCGCGCAGAGATGTTAGAATAGTATAGTATGTGTTCTGATAGCTTTTTATGCTCATCGGTCAGAGTGCACTTGCGGTCTCCTCTTTTACGACTGTCAAAATGCTATCAGGCTACATAATATACTATCTTACCATCTGTGCACGGTCCGAACATGTATACCCACCTGCTTCGTACCAGCTGATGCCCTCTTGTCTTAAACGGTATAACGCACATAAACATGTTTCAAATGTGCCTCTTACTTGATTTTATGTACTGTATGTACTGTACTGTACAGTAATGTGACCACAACCACTGATTGGTGGCAGACATAATGAATCATCTTTTAAAGGGGACATTTGTCTTCCCACACTCTTCCCACACTCTTCTCTCTTCTCATTCTCCCCTTCCTTCACCATTGTTTGCCGATGGGCATTAAAGGACTACTTTGCCACGCTAAAAAAAAGTCCGAGCATATGAAGACAATATAAAACTGTTGGAGCGTCTCGATGGAGGAGGACGTCAGCGTGGCGCTTGTTCAAAGTAGCGGGAATGGCCCTTCTACTTTATCATTTGACGTCAGAGAAGGTATGAGTACTGAAAACGTTGTTTACAATCATGCGTGACACTCGACGGGAATATTGAAGCAGACCGTGAGCGGCAGTCACGACATGCCTTGCACGAAGTGACAAAGGGTATGATCAGCGCTGTAACGCCTCTGTCGAAAGAGGACCGATCAGTATTCCTTGTTTTTTGATAACATACCGTTCGTGCCAAAAAAACAAAAAAAAAAAAAAGGCAACCGCGAAACGCGTAACAATGCTTTGAACACGGCCCCGCGTATTTGCCGTCATCGAACAAAGAAACACAAAAGTGAAGCGCTACATATCCATGCTCGTATGCTCGTAGCCATGCTCGGTTCACATCGAAGGTCAAACAGATGCTCACTCAGGTAAACACAATATAGCGTGATATTTCTGCTCGACTCACTTTTCACTGTCAATTTTTTGTGTAGGCTCAGGAGCTACTCGTTCTCAGGATCAAAGATACGATGGCGCAGCAAGTCAAGTATATCTTTTGCAATTTTCGTCGCCTTGCGGGAAGCCGACCCACAAGCAGCATATATGTCGGCAACCTGGTAGAGAAAGGCTGCATTGGTCCCTCCAGATGGTGACTTGTTTGCATACGAAGGTGGTTTCGATTGCTTGGTATGTTGTGATACATACAAACGTCTGCGCGCTCCCGATTAATCTAACACATTCAATGTTCCACTTGCATACTTCTTAAGAGGGTACTTTTTGTCGATTTGAAAACAGAAACGCTCTTAACAGGGGTCACGACCTGAAGAAAGTTGCTCGATAGCTTGGTCTCATAACACCGGATGTCTCGCAGAATATCACAATGGTGTGTATAAAAAAATCCACTCGAGCCGCAACTCATGATAATTATAGGCTGGAATCCGCTGCTCCGAAACGAAAACAGTGAGCTGACTAAGGTGCATCCTCCAAGCCCCGCAACAAGCTCCTGGTCCGAAGGCCTGTATTCTTCTGTATTATCTGCGGCGACCAAGCGTAGACCCGAAAATCATGAGTATGCACAGCAAGCGAGAGCTATGACATCAGCTTTGCAGAGCGGTAGGAAACAAGCAAACAGCATGCAGTCTATGGCCTTGGAGATTGCACAAATTGCCCTGGAAGATGTTAGCAGGGAGGACCATTCCCCTCAGCTCAAGCAGCACGTTTACCGCAACTTTTTTCAGTCCACTCGCGGCAGTGTGGTGCGGGATCCTGTTTCTACCCTGCGCTGACAAGACTCTGGGGCTGCTTTTCGTTTCTTAGCGGGTCGCAAGCGCCCAACACGGGGGGAGATACCCAGCAGTCAAGCAGCCCTACTCAGTCCCAGGATAACAATAATAATAATGACAACAGTCCGCCGCCCCCCCCCCCCACCAGCGAAGCGGCTCAGTCTTCACAATCTTCGGATAACAATAACAACAACAGCAACAACTCGGCCACGCCGGCTCCTTCCTCCCCTCAGGATCACAACAATATGCCTCGCCTACTTCTGAAAAGAACAATAACCATAGCAGCGACCTGCAGCAATCAAACACCGACAGTGCATCTCAGACCGACAACACCAGCCAGAGCTCCCGGTCGTCTGACCAGCAGCAGCAGAACAACGACAAAAACAATGATAACAGCAGCAACAACACAGGTACCATCGCTGGTTCGGTGGTCGGCAGGTGTTGGTAGGGGGTTTTTTTTTCAGTTCCTATAATAGATAATGTCTGACACAATCGAATTTTTATGAAGTGGGTCTCGCCCTCATTGGTGGTATTCTGACGTGATTGATGCGCCGCGGTGGCTGCACCAGCCGCACTAACCGCCGCAACAAGGACGGTTTCGAGCACCAACCGGACGACTACACGCTGGATATGAGCGAACCCAACACGTCGCCTGCTGTAGCCGCTGTTAGTCTCACTTCGCCGCTCCATAACCAAAAGAACGCGCGTCCTTTTGTATCTGCTTATGCTCCACAGGACATGCATTACGACTACAACGACCCCAATGCCGTCGCCGCGGGTCGCTATTACTATGACGAACGTCAGGAGCAGGATTTAGGCAGCTAAAAATATTATAATCAGCAACCGTACTACCAGCAGTCTTCGCCCATGATGGCTGCAGATGCCAGCAACACCGTGCAAGACTTCAAGCCTGACGAAGTGGTCGAGCACAAGCCCAACGTTGCATAAGAATTTTTTCCTTACTTTTCTTTTTTTTCTCTCTCTCTTTTGAACATACTACCCTATACCATATTGTGTGTATTTAAAAAAGATGATCCTACGCTATTATCAAGAACAGCAATAAATTCCACTCTACGTCTATACGTCTATACGTCTATATGTCTATAGTCTTTTATGTATCCTGTTACCCTTGTACTGAGTGGGGCGGCCTTGTTTGCTCTCACAAGTTTTACTTCGTCCCTGTGTGACGAACAGATTTATTTTTGCAACCGTTTCTAGTTCTGGCCCTATATTCATGTGTATGGTTGTATTGCACAATGACTGCTGCGCAACTATATAATTAGAAATTTCTTTATTAATTGTTCAATTTCTAACAACATAACTTATGATCATATTATATCTAAATATAAATATTAAATATTAGTAAACAGAAGCATCAGATGGTTGAGACGTTACTTTACTCCTCTGTGGCATACTTATACATGTTGGTCTGTGCATTTTAATCCCACGTTCATAACTGTATTCATAGAAAATGGACAACTAAGGTCACCATCTCATGAAAGCGCGGAGGCTTGTATGAACTTAAAATTCCAAAGGAAAATTTGGGAAGAAATGCTCGATCGACATGTGTGCAGCAAATGTGGGAAAGATCAGAATATATAACCAAGTCAAAAACATCTTCTGTCAACTGTTTGAATGATAACCACGGTTACGAAAATAGAAATTTGCTGCTGTGAACTGGACTACCATACAAGATCACTGAAAGTATTGATATAACAGTGAAGGAAGAATCAGAAGTTTCAAGGCTATATATGTGTATATATAAGAGAGATCACGAGTGTAGGATTCAATGTAATGTATGTCTACTGGGACTGTCAATAAATGTCCTTGTCATCATGGCGAGAGACAGTTAACTAGCTCGGGTCCGTTCTGTAATACTTCGACTGAAGTCACCCTATTAAGGACCCTATAGATGCATAGAACGCTGACCATGTCCATCGGGGAGCACACATATGCTAAGACCACTCCAGCAGATTACATTGCCTGGCACGATACTTAGAGAATCATTGACACTAGAACAGTCGCTTACCTGAGAAAACAGGATGTAAATGGAAGTGCACTTTCACAAACATGCTGGTTGGTACTATGCTCATTGGTTGTGGCTGCTTCCATTTCTGACTGCAGTGAATCATGCTCGCAGAAAACCTGGACCTGGATACTGAACATGACCGTCGCTTACATCAACATATCCACGGAGCGCCTGAATGACTTAGCAACTGAGGCATGCGCCGAAGTCTCTCCCCGCCTGGACGCTGCGGGACAGATAGACAACCCAAACAGGTTGATCGCGTATCCGGAAGACAAAAGTATCGAGTCACTGATCGCCATGACGTTGATGAATCCGCCACTGCGAAACATTCTATACGACGGCTACCGGATCCACTGGCAGGGGACACCCCAGTATTGGCGATCAAGATCCAACTCGAACTCACCGGAAGTCACAGAGACCGTCGAGAATTTGTTGACAGCAAGGGTCATCGAGAGATCCCCGGACCAACATATATTATTCACATTGTAAATTGTCAAGACTTACGATTGTTCTGGGGAGGGTTAGGTTCCTTTAACTCTTATAAAATATCAAAGCCGGCGCCACCTTCTGAGACTTTTTGTGATCAAAGAACCCACCAAACAAAGACCAATTCTAGACTGCACGACCATCAATCGTCGGGGGCAATGTCACCACTTTAAGGCGGAAGGTATGCCCACATTACGAGAGCAGATCTTACACGAGAGCTGACCTTACCGAACGACCATGTAGTGAAGATCGACTTGAAAGACGCATACACAGTGGTGCCGATTAAACCGGATCCCCGGCGATATCTGTCATTCGAACACCAGGGGGTAGTATATCAATATCGTTCGCAGCCCTTTGGCCTGAGTGTAAGGCCCCTGATCTTCCCAGGTCAGTGGCATCGTACATCTGGATCCACGATACGAAGGCACTTGCTGTCGGGCCAAACTTTGCGAGATTCTGTCACATTCAGTCTGAGTCTTAAAATAATAAACCATTATACGTGTGCATAAAGACCTACTATATTTTCTTTTACTGCATACCAGCAGCCATCATGCTCTCCATGCTCATGCCTTTTCCATCTTCTCCTTGACAAACATCTCAAAATACTACGACGAAACAAAAATAAAGTAAGTTTACCTAAACCAAACATCCCATAAATTCATGTGTATTTTTCTTGCCTGGAAGATAATCGTGATGCACAACAGGATACCCGTTGCCAGAGCCAATGGTGCCCAGCATGTCAGCGAGGACCGAGATAGCACCGAGAATAGCACCACCAAAATAAGCAGCAACGGGATTAGCACGCTTCAGCTCCTTGTACTGAGACTCCCTGCTCCTTGAGCTAGCTGGAGACATCGCGCGGCGACGAGCCGGAAACCTGGATCCAAATGGACGGACGGAAAGCGCAAGCGCCGAGCGTAAAGGCAATATTGTTGATTCCTCTTTTGTTGCCTCCCCTCTTCTTTCCGCAACCGCCTCTTCCTCTCCCCTCTGTTCCATAACATACTTATCCTCCCCTCTCTTCTATTTTTTTATCAACCTCAAAGTATTTTTTGTTCAATCCTCATAGTTAAAAACAGTATAAATTGTTTCAAATAAAACAGTCAATAGCACATTTACAAATACAAAGCTACCTTTCAGCTTATATTATCCTTTGCCTCCGTTGGAATCGCCTACTCCACCGACAGCACAAGCCGCTGCATTATTTCTTTACACATATACAAGAGACGCATATTTCTCTTTGATTCCCTTATTACCTTTATTTCTTTTCCTTTTTTATCCTCGTACACGTTAAACACATACCTTGTGGTTTGACTGGTGCCCATTACAACTTCTACACTTACCATAAAACCCAACCGCAAACCCACATCATGCCGATCGAGACAATCGTGAACACTGCATACAAGCAGAGATGAACCGGTACCGCGAAGTTATATGCAGTTTCTTTATCTGCTTCACAAATTTGTGTGATGCGCTGCTATGTATCATTGTTTGAGTCTGACTCACTCGACTGTATAATGTTATCTGTGATTCATGAGAAAAATATGAGAACGATGACGATATGTGTGACTCTAGCCAGCTTTATGTCTTCTCTTCTCTTCCGCTTTGACTTCACTTCTCTTTTCATTCTTTCCTCCTGTCTTACGCTACTCTATCCTTGTTCACACTATTACATACCCAGTTCTCCCTTTTACATACCAAGTATGGGGATCAAGAACCTTCACTATCACGCCACAAAAGCTAAGGCTTATGAAGACAACGTCGACTTGTTACAACGTCTGAAACAAGAAAATGTGGACATGATCTTTGTGGACGTCTGTTGCGTCTTCTTTGACATGTTGTCAGAAAAAGTTGGAGCTCCCCTGCTCACTTATAACATGTGCACACGAAAAGGTACGTATGACTAGTAGTAAGCAACGTCATTATCAGGACCCACTAATATAATGTTGTAAGGCATAGATATAGCGGGGAGCAGCAGCACAACGCTCAAGCAAGACCTACAACATGCTCTGCATACATTTACCCAGGACATGACCCAGGCCACTATGCGACTGACCGCAAAAGGTGAACGGCGCGTATGCCTCGTTCTGGATAGTGAGACGCCATTTGATCCAAAGCGTCGGACGACCATAAAAAGAGATTCGGACGCAAATCACGCATTAAACATAGCCGCGCGTCTCTGTCGTCGGTCAAAGAACAAGGATATCAGTAAAATCATACAACGCCACGCCCGGGCGCATACGCGCTTCACTAGGGATATAAAGAAGACGGTCGTCGAGGTACTCAGGAGCGGTCTCTCCTTCAAAGTATATGCTTTACTCATTCATTATTGTCCATGCTGTTGTGTATCAATGCAGCTACTATTAGCATCCGGCATACGACAATATCAGCAAGAAATGCCGTCGCTGCCACCGCTCTCATTCTTTGTTTCTTTACGGGAAGCTGACGCACAAGTCGTCTATTTGGCGGCATCATGGCCTGGCCGACCGGCCATTATTTCTAGGGATGGCGACTTGTTTGCCTATGGCGGCGCACTAAACTGCTTGGTATGTATACAGACGCGAGAAAAAAGGGAAATGCCAGGACCCTACTTATAATAACTTCTATATATCTCTGTAGCGCATACTACAAGTCGAATGGGAGCACGATACATTGATGTCCAGAGTGACGACCAAAACAAAACTCCTCACCAATCTAAACCTGAGAAGCACAGGGGACGGAAATGATTTCCAAAAGGTAGAGTGTGTCACATACTATTGGATTATAGCTTATGTAAGCATAGGCTGAGATGCGCTTGGCAGTAATCGCTTCTTTATCGGGAAATGACTACGCAAGCAATCCAAAGAAGTATGCTTTCAAGCGGATCCAAGAAATGGTTCTCGAAATAGACCTTACCACTCCCGATGAAGATGCCTTCAGTTTGATGGAAAAGGTACTGCGTAGTCAGTCAGGAGAACGGGCAAGTAGTATGATATTGACAAAAGGAATAGGTTCTCGATAGAATCCCATGGCTTTCGGAGTACGACATACGGCGGTACCAGGTGTCCGTCCATCAATTTTGCAGCCCTTACGTTTTGACCAGTAGCGGAGACATGTCCTCAAAGACGTTCCACAAGGGCATCAACATTAAAGCCAGCATTGAATTGCTGGATGAAATGTACGGCAAGAAAATCCGTGTGAAGCCAACAGCACCAACAGCAACAGGTGGATATTTGCAGAACCTAAAAATGTGCAAACATAGTATTAAACTCTGTGTTTATTGTAGCTACTGATTCGAATAAAGGCTCCCGCTTCACCTTCGTTACCACCAGCTCGGTACCGAAAGCCCTACTCGGTCAAGAAGTCGACACCGGCGAAGAAGCCAAGAAGAAAAAGCCCACGAAAAAGTCGAGGAAAAAAGGCTCATCATCTCGAAGCCTCAATAAACCGGATGACCCCTCAGTTGCCAAGAAGCGCGTCTTCAAGAATCAAAGCCGACTGCTCCCGAACGAAGACGGTGAGCTGACCAAGGTGCATCCCTTAAGCCGTGCAACCAGCTCCTGGTCCGCAGGCTTGTATTCTTCTGTGTTATCTGTTGCAATCAAGCGTAGTCCCGAAGACCATCAATACGCAACACAGCAAGCAAGAGCTGTGACGTCAGCTTTGCGGAGCGATGTCAAACTAGCAAACAACATGCGATCTATGGCTTTAGAGGTTGCACGGATTGCATTGGAAGACGTCAGCAGGGAGGATTATTCCCCCCAGCTCAAGCAGCACATCTACCGCAATTTTTTTCAGTCGACTCGCGGCGGTGTGGTACGGAATCCTGTTTCCACCCTGCGCTGGCAAGGTTATGAAGCTGCTTCGATTTCTGACTCCAGTGAATCATGCGCGCAAAAGACCTGGACCTGGATCTTAGACATGACCACCACTTACGTCAACGCAGCCATGGAGCGCCTCAATGACTTTGCAACTGAGGCATACCAGCAAGTCTCTCCCCGCCTGGACGCTGCAGGATGGATACACAACCCAAACAGCTTTATCGCGTATCCGGAAGACAAAAGCATCAAGCCACTGGTCGCCATGATGTCAATGAATCCGCCCCTGCGTAACGTTTTATTAAAAGCACGATACATATGGTGGCAGGGTTACGCAGGCGACTGGTCTCAAGCACCGGTGCTAAACAGTTCTGGGGGAAAACGCCCGATGATTGAGTCTCTGGCAAGAGAGCTCGATTCACTCTTCCGGGCAAACATCATCCACAATTTCATCCCTAGATCTATTTCCTTGGTCAACAGTCTTTTGGCGCAACAGGCATTAGTTCCGAAGGGCTGGCCTGTGGACGATCAGTTCCGGCAATGGCTATTCAATATGATCAACACAGACGCTGACGTGCGTCAAGCTCTGCT
>JAMAMT010000243.1:0-12108 GCA_023630325.1 Syncephalastrum sp. PYS2702 | reverse complement strand
CAACACGGTAAAGCGACACGCAAATTGGAGCTTGCGCAGCAACACGTTTGAGAAATACTACTTTCTGCCACACAGTCAGCAAAAGAAGGCGCCGAGATTACTGAGGCTCTTTTTGCTGCGTCTACGGAAGAACAACCCACACCCGAGGACGGAGCGGAGGCAACACCGATTGCGTTAGCGACAGCGAAGCATAATCATAAAGTTGCCCGAAACGCATGCATCATTTCGTGGAGCAAGCAACCCATCCCTATCAAGACGCACAACAAAGAGACCCGTACCCGGGCATGAAAGTGCTGAGGAGCATTCCATACAATAGAAGTCAAATTTATATATTACGAAAAATAAAGCACGGCTTGGAGGGAACAACCCACATCCGAGGACGGAGTGGAGGCAACTTTTTTTCTTCTGCATACAGTATAATGCCTCCTCCCAAGAAAAAACAAAAGGCGTTGGTGGCACCGATTCCGAATGACGCTCAGTGGTGTTTGGACCATACTGACCATCTCACCTTCAAGAAGTTTATTGAGTCTTTTGACTTTTTGGATCGACATCAGGCTCAACAACGATATGCCAATATTCTCTCGAAGCATTTCAACGCCAAATCTGAACGAGACAAAGCCATAACCGACAACTACAAAACATGGATACGCACTGCCGATTACCTGCGGTTTTAGGGGAAAAGGAAAGATTCAAGCAGCATTATAAAGGCAAATCTAGCAGGTGCGGAATTAGTCGACTCTTCGTTAGATCTTCGCTTGGCGTCTTCTTCAAACCCACCAAATGAAACCATCAATTCTGGTCCTCAAGCAACGACCATACCCTTGACGGAGTCCGACGAAACAATAAGCATCACTTGTGCTCACCAAGACGATAACAATACCGGTGAAACCAGGCTGGCCATCGATAACGACGTGATTGTTCTCCATGAAGACACCAGTTCGGTTTGCAAGCCTGATAATCCATGGATGTTCAAGGACGCCAATGTTACCCAGCTCTTCAGGTCTTATCAAGCCATCATCCGCGACATGTTCCATAAGCATCAGACTCTTCCCATTGAGTCGTATATCCACGAATTGGCTGCCCATACCCATACACTTGTCCTTTGCAAGGGCCAGCAGAGCTCTGTTGCCGAAAGAGTCTTCTCAAAGTCGCTATTGAACGACCTGACTTCTGACCTGGTCTCGAAAGTTGTTCACCTAGATCTACCATTTCCTCAAGAAGAGTTGTTTACCCTGACGACCACTCTCTCCAACCTAGCCCTTGGAAAAACTACTCGCGAGCAGACCATGTTTGATCTCTACGTTATGTCGTCGAAAATGCTCTATGGACCCAAGAGGGTCATACGAAGTGTCATTAACTTGTAAGTCTTGTTTGCTTCCGTATTGCTCAACAAGCCGGCTTACTTTTTTTTTTCTTTTTTCTTCTAGACTGCAGAAGTTGCCCACTGCTCCCATGAAAAACCACGATACCATCACTGAAACCGAACTCTGGAGTACCTATTATGACCCTGTTCTGACCTGTCTCGTGAGTGACCCTGACAAACTCGTGCATTTGCGCTGGACAAATTCGCTGCCAAATGAAAACGGTAAGACTCGACCTGATGCCGTTATCAACGAGAAGCCCCATCTGGAATTCACGAATAGCGTTGGCTTTGGTGAAGCCAAGGTGAAACAACGATCTGGTGCCCGATACAACCTTTGCATTGATACCTTGCGCTTGATAACCTTTTGTAAAAATGCCATTGATGTCAACAAGTTGGATGGGGCGATGGCGTTCCAAATTCATGGTAAGGAGTTTAAAAAAGGAAGCCATTGCTGTGACACTGATATCCCCTTTCTCATTGCTCGATTGCCCAATGCCATCTCTTCGCTTTTTCTTTTTACTGGTGACTTCGTTTCTCAAAGATGCTATCAGGATCTCTCTCGTATTGTGCAGCCACTGTTGGGCCGTACGAACGTGAATGACAAGTTGTTTTGAAGCAGTGGGCTGCACTGAGGCAACTTCTCAAACAGCAACTTGAAGAACATCACTTTGTCCTGATCTGATTAGCGTGTATAATTTCGTTTCACTGGTGTCTTCCTCATGACAACATCACTATTGCAGTTTACCTGGTTTCCCGTCTGCATTGCCTCCTCTTCCTTCTGTGTATAACTAATTTGACTACTGTACGCGTAGATTATGATTTGGCGGGCATAAACAGGCCAAAAAGAATATATATGCATGAAGAGAAAACGAAACCGTATATTTAAAGGAAAGAAAACAATATAAAAGAAACCGTAACAACAAATACAAACGAATAGATATATACACGATGCGATGAACATAGGAGATGGTAGGATAGAATGGAGGGAAGAGAGAGGGGGTGTAGAAGGCGTGAGAGGATAACGAAGGTGGTCCTAACGGACAGAAAGAGTGGCCTTAAACTTTTCGCGATATTCGGGGCCCATAATGAACTTGTGCAGCTGACGATCCATCTTGAGCATGGGCACAAGGAACGCCGTGTCTTGGGGCTGACGCAGCATACGTTTACCGACCGCGTAAAAATTAGCCATGGTGTGCAGCGTTTTCGTGTACGACTTCATCTTTCTGCACTGTGTCTGCGTCTGCATCTGCGTCTGTGCTGGTGCTGTCTTCACTGCAGCCATTTGAGCTCGTCTGTTGCGCAGTGTCTCCCGTGCACACTTGATACAGTCTTCATGCGAGTGTCCCATGGCCCGACATGCCATGTATCTCACGTAGTGTTTCCGCAGAAACCTTTCCACCTCTTTATCTTCCTCCACGCGAGCAGCTTGGTCGTCACAGTCACGGCGGCTGGGTTCTTTCCTGTCCTCCCCGCCGTCCGAGGAGCCTGAGGCCGTCACTGTTTCGTTGCCCTGCTTGGACTTCTCGTCCTCATAGTCACCACATAATGTCTTTGCGTCGCTGCCGTCCATGACGAGCGACATCCACGCCTGAGGCGTTAGGAAGTCGGTAAGGCCCTTCGAGCTAGCAGTAAGGGTGTTCGCCATGAGCTCTTGCACCTTGAGATCAAAGGTGTGTTGGACGACCAAAGACATGAGGGCTGGCACCATGAGCGGGTAGTTGCGCATGAAGTCATGCGACTTGAGGATAAGACTGTTATCTTGCGAGGCTTGGTCCATGTTCTTTTCGTCGAGGACGCGGAAAAAGTCCCAATCAGGCATGACCGCATGGGCCAGGTGGGAATCGTGGTTAAAGTTACCATAGTCGTACATGTCCAATAATGGAAAAATATCGGGTACAGCCGCTGATGAGTCGGTGAGCATGTTGATGTCCTGTATCAGACCGTCAGGCGAGTAGTGGCTGCTGTTTGATTCGGGTGCGGTGAGAGGAGACGAACGTTGTCGCCAGTGCTGCAGTTCCTCTTCGAGCTTCTGGTTCATCTCAGTCAGACGCTTGTTGGCCTCACGCAAAGCTTGGATCTCGTCGTCTTTCTGCTGCACTTGGCCCTCCAGCTGCTCAATATATTCTGTTGCGGGAGAGGAGAGAGAGTCATGTAAGGAAAGCAAAGACAAGCAAATGTGGGCTGAACGAACCTTTTCGTCGAACACGGAAGTTGCGGGCAGATATCTTATTGCGCAGTTGACGTCTCTCCCTGGAGGTCATTTGCTTTAACTGGGATGAAGTGGCGTCGATGAGGTCGTCTTCGTCGGCAGAGTCTTCATTGGACGGCGGTGAAGACGAGGACGAGCCCGAAGGCTGGGGCGGCTGTTGGGACTTGCGCCCTTTGCGTCCTTTTTTGAACTGCGGGTTTTCTGTCACAAAGATGGGTTGCCGTGCTCGCATCTTTTTGGTGGAATTAGTGGAACGCTCCTGTGGTGCGGGACGACTTTCGTGCGAAATCATCATCCCCACAAAAGGATAGTTCTGGGGCGAAATCACTGGTCCAGCGGGTGGTTGGTCCTGCTGCTGCGCGGTTGGTTCCTGTTGTTGGTAGCCCTCGGGAGAATGCGTCGGATGGCTGCTCTTCACATGATCTGACTCGCTCCCGCTGGAGCTCACTGCAGGCGCTCCTTCTTGCGTCTGGAAGCTGCTTCCTCCGCCGAAAAGGTCAAAGTTGGGGGGCAGGAACATATCGTCTGGCAAGGACAGCAAAAAGTCAGTCGACTCATCGACATGTACACCGTTCTCTTGCACCGTAAAATTTGTTTGCATTGCAGCAACCTGTTCTTCGGGGAGTTCAGCGATCGGAGGGAATGAGGGGGACATGACAACAGGGAAGAAGAAAGAGGGAAGAAGACGGGCTGGTCTCCACTCCGAAGTGGGCGCTTATTTGCACCGGATATCCATTATCGAAAAAGCTTCCATAAAAAGAAATCTTGACGCGTCCATTACCATATTGGGCACCTACGCATAGACTGGAAAGACTAGTGGGAAATGCCACCCAACGTGCTCCTTTTCCTCCCGTTGCCCTACACTACACAGGATAATGATATCACAGTATGCCATCACCCAATGTACTGCGGATTGCTTGTCACCCCATGAAATCGAGGTACATGCAATGGTGTAGTTTCACATCTTTTTCTTATATTTTACAATCCAATCAAATCCAAACATGCATGTTTCAGACCATAAGCCTCATCGTTCAATGATAATCTGCCGAGATACTGGCCGCTGAATCGCCATCCTGGACTCTGACAGCTTCCACCTGGGTATAAAGACTGATAGCGAAAATCTGTTAGCGAGAAAGGAAACAAGCATGCATAACTTCTTACTTTTCATCACGGAAGACACGGTTGAAGTAGTCCGCCACGTCGGATCGACGTAGGCACTCGACAAACTCTTCGTCGTGAGTGATGATGATGAGCTGGCACTTCTGATGGTTGCGCTGTCGTTCGCGAATGATGCTACGAAAAAGAAGGATAAAGAGAGAGAATTACTCTTGAGAAACCGCACCCTAGAATGAGCGATTAGCTGACAAACCTTGACAATTGTTCCGCCAGACTTTTGATATTGTCACGATCCAAGTTGGTTGTAGGCTCATCCAAGGCGAGGATGCCACAGTTGACACCAAAGGTATCTGCGAGGGCGAGGCGGACGATAATTGAAGTCAAGACCTTTTGGCCTGCACTGCATCTTCCCCGCATAACCATTTCCTGTCCCTTTTTGAACATGACAAGCTGCAATGGTAAAATGAGTGGCGTTAGCTTCCATAGCAAAGGTCGGCCCGGGTGTTTACCCTATAATTATAAGACCGATTGCTGGGTGATCCTTCATTGTCCGATCGGATGGCAATGTAGTCGATATCTAATGAACAGGCGTCAGCATGAAGGGATAGAAAGGCATAGGAGATGACTGACCTCCACCGGTATATATGTTAACCCAGAGTTCGCGAATGAGCTTATTGAGATCCTCCATTTTTACAGTGTGGTAGCGCATAATGGCTCTACATAACGGAGCATTAAAAATCAATGGGCAAGGTCAAATCATACGTACTGCTCAAGTGCCTTAGTGTTCTTGTCCAAATCTTCCACTGCCAGCTCCTTGCCCTATTCATCTGGTTAATACCGTAGTAGCGTATGCACATCCCTGTATAATACCTTGACACTGAGGAATTGCCGCTGGTAGTCTTGCTCTATGTTGGCATAGTCCGTGGATAAATCATCCTGACATGTCTGGATGCGGACATCAATTTCCTTGATCTCGCCCTGTAGACTGCCACGCTGCGTAAAAAGTCGCTGCTGATTGCGCTTGAGTTTTTCCATGTCTTGCTCGTAGGACATTTGCGAGAAACTGCCTTGCTCGGCTTGTAAGCGCTGCAGGTCCTGTTCACAGCGTATCAGGTCCTTTTGATAGTCATGGTACCGGATATGGTCATTTAACTCGCGCTCGATGCCTTGTCGGTCCATCATTTCTTTTTCAAATTCTCGCAGTTGCTGAACAGCAATGGCCAGCTTCCGTGTCAGCTCTTCTGCCCTGGCTTCGTGTTCCTTCTTTTCAGACAGCATTGTTTGCAACGTCTCGTGTCCTGAGTTCTCCGTATAACTGTCTAGGGATTAATATACCATGTTTTTTCGTATGTATGCCACTTACTTCAAGATCTCGGCTGTCAGAAGGTCGATACGCTCAAGCGCCTGTGTTGATAGTAATACATCATTTTGGGCACTGTCGATCTTTTCATTCCACACTTGTTTCGCATCGTGAAGTGCTCTTGACGCAGCTTCGATCCTGCTATTCAACGTATCTGCAGCCAATTCGGTTTCCTAACAGTCCATCGTAAGCCCGTAGATAGTCATCTGTTTAAACACCTTACCTGACTACTTTTCATTTGTGCACGATAATCGTCCTGGATTTTTTCAATCTGCTTCTCAATTCGCTCACGCGCCTTGACTTTGTACTCGGCAGCCGTGACCTTTTCTCTCATGTCGCGCACTACATTTTCAGCGTTTTGTTGGCGGCGGATCTCGACTTCTCGGCTTTCATGCAGACGTTTAATGCTACGACGGATCGCTCGGCTTTGGTCGGATAAAACCTCGAGCTCACGCTGGCAATCGGTCACGGTACGTGTTGATCCTGTTTCCAGCAACTCGCCTTCGAGACGTTGGATGTCATGTTTGAGCTGGTTGATCTCCTTGCGCAGTCGCGTCATCTCCTCGGCGCGTTTCTGCAATCGCTCCAAACGTTCCTTGGTCTTTTCAGTTTCACTTGCTTCGACTTTGGCCTACACCTGAATCAGTTTCCACTACGGGCGTATTATACGAGCTTTACCGCATCCACTCTGGCCTTGAGTTCGTCCTTCTTTGTCAAAAAGTCACGGAGACGGGTATCAAGCGCGGTAATCTCGTTTTTCTGAATGTTTTCGAGCTGACTCCAAATCGGCTCGAGGTTGCGTAAAGATTCGAGCTGCTTCTCCTGCTTCTCGATCGAAGACCGGTATTTCTCTTTCTGCTCCGGCACACGTTTGATGGTTTTGTTGACCTTTTCTATATATCAGCGCCTTTGGGTCCTCTGGGTTGGATCGCATAATATCCTACCTTGTTGATAAAATCCTCGAGTTGCTTGGCTTCGTTTAGACTATGCTCACAGAGCGGGCACTGTGAATCTTTTTCGCCACGTTTAATAAAGCGATTGTACATAAGCATGACACCATCCAATGAAGCATAACGGCTACGTAAAAGTAAGCGTCTGTTAGACAGTTGCCATTTAGCGCTTACTCTCTGTCATCTTTGAGCTGGTTCTCGAGCAACTCGATCTCCTCGCGCAGGTTTTTGCCTCGACACACAGCATTGATCTTCTTTTTCAAGTCTAGAAAACGCGTGTAAGGAAAACGCTTCTCGTCTTACTATCGGACCCACTGTTCGCTTGCTGGTTTTTCTCGGATAGACTTTCGCGGGAAACAGAGATTTTGGCTTCCAATCCAGACAACTCCTGTGTTGCGCTGCTCAACGCAGCCTGCGCCTTTCTGTAGAATGTGTTCTTTTCCCTGAAGATGGTTGAGAGCCATCCACGTTGAAAACATCATCGGACTTACGTGAGAGTCTTGGTGAGGGCACCGTCGAGATCATCCATGCTAGGCACACGGCCCAAGAGCGATTTGATCTCGTCATTACACGCCTCATACAGGGTATCGATGGAGGCAACTTTGGAGTCATGATCGTTTTTCTTGAGGGAGAGCTTGGTTCGGGTATCGCCTTGACGGCTAAGACGTGACATTTCGTCGTTGAGATTGCTCATTTGATCGTCTAGCTCGCGTAGCTCCTTTTCCTTGTCAGCGAGTTCTTCATTGATCTGAGACGAGCCTGTCTCGGCCTGTATCATGTCGAGATTTTGCTCCTATGTCCTAGTCGTCAGAGGGCGGAAACTCATGTGCTACTCCTGTACATACTTCTTTTTCGAGACGCTCGCGTAGCATGTTGAGGTCCACATCGCTGACTCCCATTTCTGCAAGCTCGTCATTGAGGTTCTCCAATTGTTCTTTGCTAGCCGCCTATTAATAGCTAAATAAAATGAAGAAAGCAAAAGAGAAGCCGCCGATTTGCCATACCATTTGCCGTTGGGTAGCACGCTTGACCTCTTCATAACGAGCACTCTCTGCCTTGACATTTTGTAATTCACTGGCGAGCATGGCTTGGTCCTCATTGGCTTGATCCTATCCGCGTGGGTTAATACACTTGCCGGACACTATTACTCATTAGATAACCTTCAGATCTCGTAAGAGCCTGTTTCGTTGGCTGGATATGTTATGGATTGCCTGCATTGCTTGCTCGATATCAAAAGGCTCTGAAAGTCCAAGACTGAGCTCATTGTTGGAACGAGCAATTAGATCTTCTCTTTGTTTGATGCGTTTTTCGTTTTCCTAGAGACACAATTTTCAGCAAAAGGACGAACAGAAAGCTTTCTGTAGGCACGAATGTTACCTCTTGGGCGGCTTGCAGACGGCCCAGTTCGGTGAGCTTAGCAGAAACCGCATCGCGTGCACTCTGAAGCTGTCGCTCAAGGCGCGTCTGTTCGAATTCATAATCCTTTCGTGTGTCTTCGTCATTGCGCGTCTGCTTGCTCAAGTTGTCGAGCATGTCTTTCAATTCGTCATAGGACTCATGACGTACAGTAAGAGTCTTCTGAATCTCTTGCATGTTGGACTCGATGATGCGCTTCTCGTGCGTAACCTGTGATATTTTGCCCGAGATCTCTTGGGCGGCTTGGTAGACATCCAAAAGCGCATTGAGCTCGCTTGTCGCCTGGTTGAGCTGCTGCTCGACGTGAGCAGCGACTTCACGCTGTGACGCTGCACGCTGTTCAAGCTCGCGTAGTGTATGTCGGAGCCTGCGCGCTTTTTCTGTGTTGGATTTCAGGGCGTCGAGAGTGGCTCTTTCGACGCGAATGTCCTGAGCATGCTTTTTGCGAATATCACGGATGCTTTCGAGGGCTTTGGTGTATCGTGTGGACGAGAAGAGTTCGTCGAATTTCTTCTTGAGCACGCTTGACTCGGATACAGGCCTGTCATCATTACCTCTGATAGTCAGGCACATACCGTCCAGGAACACAGCAGACTGACGTTACCAATTGCTCTCTTCTTGGTGACAGAAGATGACATTATCCAGGATGGCTTTCGATACACCAAGGTTCACAGGCATTTCTGCGTCAATATTGGCGCAGCGACCTGTAATACTGACAGGCTGCAGGTAGAGTTTAGGTTTGATATGACTATTAGATTAAAAGAATAGATCGAAGTTATCTCACTTACTTGGCCTGTTTGTGGGTCTGTACGCTTAAGCGACGAGTCTAACGTCTTTTGCTCAATACGTTTTGCTTTCATTGTTGAAGACATGCTTCTGCTGCAAATCATGCCTTGACCGTGGACATTGACGAACTGAAGCCGGATCTGGGCCCGAACTTCCCGCACGTCGGCAACCTGGAACGCGTCCGCAGTATGAGCCCCAGTGTTGTCATTAAGTGCTGCTACTGGTGATAATAGTAGAAGTGATAGCAATTATACTACCTTCAAATCATGGATAAAGGCGCCATTACGTCCGTTGGGGGGAAGGTCGCCCGTGCAAGCATATTTCAGACTCTCAATGATTGTCTGAATCGAGACAGTTAGACTATACGCTTCGTACACGAGAAGCACTTGCCGTTTTTCCTGTACCGTTCGCACCATAAATGACGGTACAAGGCGAGTAAAATTTTATATAAGAAGGTTCATTAGGATTGAAGGATCGTATGCCGAGAACGGCGAGCTTGTCAATGTAGGACATTGACTTGGCACGAAGAGGTAAAAACAGTAACAAAGCGCGCACAGAAAAATACAGAAATGGAAGGCAATACCAAATTGAGGAGTTGGTTTCACAGCTTTCTTGGTATCGCAGGAATGAGACTTGACTCGCTTGGAACCTTAACATCCCACATACGATATAGCCGTCGTCTGCTTCACTTCATCGTGCTATAACTGGCGTAGATCGTAGTCCTGTAGCGTCTTGTCATATCTTTTAGACGTGATTATCTCGACCATTATCATCTTACCTGACCTTTTGAACCTAGTGTCTCGAGCCATCCGTGCTGGTGCTCGCGGTCCAAGGGATCGTTGAGGGTATCATTGAGGTAGCGCATTGGCATGGCCTTACTGCAGCGGTGGGTCACGAGTCCATTCCACACATTCAACGCCGGATACCACAAACTATCTTTATCACGTTTTGGGGCTACTTAGTGCAAGCCATAACTTAGTTCATAGATATCCCGCTAAAATATAGTCTATAGCTACGTTTGCGCAGAATGAGCCATACGGTCTCTTGAGTAATTTGTACATTATGGCTGGCTCGCTATCATAGTAAGTTAAAGAAGTGCACCTCATTTATTTTGTTCAATCCGCAAAGTTTTTTAGTCTCCCAAATGCTTATCTACTGAAAGGATATATACCTTTCCCGATACTGATCATCGGCTATATTCAAAGGTTTGAAGCTTGATCTTTTCGTTGTGATGCTGACAGAGCAAATACCAGCTTAGAGGCGCCTTGAAGAGTAATACATAAAAATAGAAGCTCGTGCCCCTCTATGAAATAATGGTAGATCATCGGCTTTGTGTATGACACCTTCATTCACTTATAAATCCTATAGATATAAGTGCAAGCTTCATTTGCATACAGTTAATGACTCTACCCTTCTATCCTACGTTTATGCATTCGCTTTTGGTCATGATACATTGAAATCTCACTTGTCCCGGCCATACGCCCAATTTAAATATATCCTGTAGATCAAGCAAATACAGCGCTGAATTATCTTCGCTCTAAATAGCTTACGTAGCACGCGGACAATCATAGTGTATATAATATTGCACATGTTGAAATTCAGAGAAACCAACTTCCATATAAGATTCCAGAACTTGATAGATGAATACGACGTCAATCACAAAACTTGTCTTCGTTTGGAGTCAGGATCTGATACTTACCAAATGAGTAAGGGGTCAGGCGCCTACAGCTCGCACCGCTTGGGGCCGCAATGCAGGACCGTATGGAGAACGATCCACGTCTCGAGGTCTTCGAACAAAGACGCATTCTACAGACACACGGTTTCCCCGTCGCTCAGCCTGCCTGCAACAACAAAGATGATAGGCCTTTGTCTGGAATGAAGACCTTTGGTATGCATACAGTATAACCAAGTTGTATACCTATTAAAGCATTTGCAAAGACGTACTGAGTGTATATACCAGAATCCAGCCTGTTACTATTTCCAAATCTGATCATGCACGCAGAAGGCATGCCGAAAGCGAGTTATGGGCTCTCTCGAAGCGATGGGATGCAAGAGCCTACAAGACTGCCAGTTCCAAACAAACAAGACTTCCTCCACGAAACAGCTGTATAGGCCAGAAGATACTTGCTTCCCTGTATCTTTGTTCATTGTATCTTTATTTGGTGGTTATCTCACAACGACATGACCAGGGACGGTACGACCAGGCGTGTAACTGTTTAGCTCATTTCAAGCATGATGTGACATATGATATGATATATTGACCGCCTGTATTCGACCAGCCATTGGAGAGCTTTAGCGTTTTGCTATCTACCGCCCACTTTGACAGGGAGAATACTGAGTAGAGCGCGGTGTCAACAGCTCAAAGCCATGCCCTACTGAAAGACTCGCATGGTGACGAGGAACACAAAGAACGCGAGGGAACAGTGGAGGTGTTTCATAATCACAAGAATACAAACGCCACAGCCGTACGAGTAGCGCACTTTGTCTTTGACAAGAAAAGACAACGATTGAGCTCCCAACAAGCAAAGATTCAAGTGACAGTGCAACTTCAATGGCGCTGGTGATGCCTTACTTTAGTCTACAGCTGTGTCCTCTGTATCGCTTGAGAAGCAGAAAGACGAATCACGGCGTCCGGTGCATCTCACTGTCCAAAGATCCTCCAATATACAACGCGCACCGTAAACAACGTTGTTGCCAAACAACACTACACAATGTTTTATTGCTAGGCAGGCAGCTTTGGACGTGTCAACCGTTACTTAGGCAGTAGAATACAATATATTTGTAGAATAGAACAGAGTACAGCAGATTACAATAGGATACAGTAGAGTACAGTAGTATACAGTAATGTCCAATGGCACTAGTAGTCTAATAGAGTGTGATGACCTCCTGGCGTTACTCAGGGATCGCC
>JAMAMT010000242.1:0-11635 GCA_023630325.1 Syncephalastrum sp. PYS2702 | reverse complement strand
TGTGGCGGCGACGGTGGCAGCGGCTGTGCCATGACAGTTTAATGGGTGAGTCTAGCGAACGAAAAAAAAAAAAAAAAGACAAAGGTCGCTCACAGGGTGTGCTTCTGTATACAGTACAGTGACAATGGAAAACCTCCTTCACTTTCTCCTTGATCAAGTGTCTTTTCCCTTTCCTTTTGATTCCTTCCTTTGGGGGGATGGCCGACAAGTCTCACCTCCTCATAGGACCGGGAAAGCACGGTAACAGAATGCATCATGTGTGTTTTTACGTACATTTTTTTTTTGCCAAGCAAGTCGCTGCTAGATCATCTTGGCTTCCTTTCTTGACCATCATGAGTACAGTAGAGGCCCTAGGTAAGAAAAGCAGAACACGAAAGAGAGGCCGCGTGTGTGTAAAGGAAGTTCCGCTATATTTTCTTCTTGGGGGGTGTATGATGCTTGGAGGAAGGGGTCGGGAGATGTTTTTTAAGGTGCACTTTTTTGACGCGGACCTCGAAAGACCGATACGTCATGAAATCCCTTGGAGCGAACGCGGCCGAGCCCACAGCCCATTTTTAGCTGTGAAGCGACAGCCATTTTTTTTCTTCTTTTTCTTTTCTCCTCATCTCTTTTTACCTATAAACCATGGTAGGTCTCTGCCATACTCAAAACCACCTGTCTATTCACGCGTCGCGTTCGTCTTTTCATAGTCCTCTGGTGTCGCTGTCAACCCCGAGTGCCTTGAGAAGTTCCAGGATCTCAAGCTGCGCAAGAAGTACAAGTACATCATCTTCAAGCTCTCTGGTAAAGCATCCCGGGTCATCATGACCACGAACCACCCAGAAACTCAACGCTGACTCTCCATTTTGCGCGTCCATTTTTTAGATGACTTGAAGGAGATTGTGGTCGACGAGGCCGGCGAGCAGGCCGAATACGATGCCTTCCTCGAGAAGCTGCCCGACGCCGAGCCCCGCTACGCCGTCTACGACTTTGAGTTTGAGAAGGAGGGCGCTGGCATCCGCAACAAGATCACCTTCTACTCCTGGTAAGCAAAAGTACCTTGGTTACAAGAGCCTTTCTTTAACTGATCCGAATGGTATATATTTATAATACAATAGGATTCCTGACAACTCCAAGATCAAGCAGAAGATGCTTTACGCGTCGAGCAAGGATGCGCTCCGCAAGCAGCTCGTCGGTCTTGCCATTGAGATCCAGGGCACGGATGCCTCCGAGGTAAATTAAAAAAAGGCCTTTTTTTCCATATGTGGGGGGTACATCAGATTCTGAACTGTCATGTCCTTTTCTTTCTTCCCTTTAGGTCGACTATGAGACTGTCCTCGAGAAGGCCAACCGCAGTGCCTAAACGTAAAAGAGAAGGAAAAGAAGATTACAAAAGCTCTTTTTTTTCATCACTTTCTTCTTCCTCACATTTACCCCCAAGAAAAGCGTAATTAAAACCAGTTCCATGATAAACCCTAGTTGGAACAAACCCAACCAATGCAAACTTCGCAATGTTTGTGTGTGTCTCATGTGCTTCATATTACAAGTGCCCCATCCAAGACAATTTCCTTCTTTTACATTCTTCACGCGACCTCCCAGGCGCCGCCTTCTTTTATATCCCGTCAGAGGCAGCTGGCTAATGGGTCTACGCGCCACTTTGTGTCGCACAACCTGCTATCACAGCAGAAAAATATGTATGGCATATCAGTGCCACCATGGTAATATCCTTGGCTTTCGAATTTTTGTTCGCCATTGTTGTCTAGTGTGTGCACGAGATCCACATTGCATAGAACGGGTTTCATTCATATTATCACCAAACAAACGGAACATCCAAACAACTCGATCTATGGGATATGCCTGTTTATAGTTTATTTCCCGGGCAAATTGAAGAAGATGTTACACAGTGCCCGGCAGGTGATCTCTCTGACTCGAAAGATTCCAAGGACATGTCATCCAGACATAGAGGAATGATAAAAGAAAAAGAAAAGATGCGTTGTTTTTTAGGGTAACTTAATTGACAATAGGCTTCGGAGACGAGGGTGAATGGTTTTGGGTGAGCAGCGGGGCTCGTAAATGAGGACGATTGTCGGCCAGGGAGGCAAGCATGTCGAGAGGTGGCGACGTGCGTTGGTATGATGAGGATGCAGATGAGGATGAATGGTGTGTATGGTTTGCTGTTGCTGTTGCTGTTGCTGTTGCTGTAGCTGTTGCTGGAGTAGTAGTAGTAGTAGTAGGGGTAGTTGTGGTGGTAGTACTAGATGGTTGCTTGTGGTTATTAATGTCGCCGGAATGGGTTGCCATGCTTGCCGCAGCTAAACGCATGTTCGCCAAGTCGCCGTCCGCTTCCTCTTCAGCCACAGGAATCACAACCGAGTCCAGACGCGAGGGTCGTTGCCGGGGAACCCATGCCGAGACATGTTGTTCATCCAATGAACCTGGCAAAAGAAGTCAGTAACTCATCATCTCTTTCTGGAGTTCCTGTGACATACTTTCAACGTGCAGCGAGTAATGCTCTTGCTCTAATTTGCTGATCTGCTGCTGCAGCTGTTGCATCATTTGCCGCCTGACCCCTTGTTTTTGCAACTATAAATGCATGTCAGTCAAACCTACATAAAGAGGTTACCATTACCTGTATTACCTGAAAATGGTCATAGGCTGCTTTGCAGACTTGGTCGAATGTGTTTTTGAAATTAAGCTCGCTATAATGCAGCTCCGACTGGGCCTTTTTGACTCGCTCCGCATGCTTGTTTTCAATCTCTTGGACGAGTTTGAGGTATTCTGGGTGACTCCGATCCACCACAGCTTGTTCCAGTTTGTCTAGTTCGGCCATCCTGTGAGAATAGCAGGTATAGATTGCATGGTGAGTCACCCATTCAGAGTCTTATGGATAGGTCTTTGCCGCAAATCATGTTACGGTGTTTTGGGGGCGGGGAGAAACGTATTGTGGAGGGGGTTTGGAAATTGCTCACTTTTCTCTGATCTCCGCATCCCGCTGGGCCTTCTTCGCCTCACGGGCCTCCTTGGACATCCGCTGGCTCGTCGTGCGTGTTTCGCGTTCGGTCGTGGATGAGTCGTCGTTGCTCGTCGAGACACCGTTGCGCGCGCGGGCAAGTGCTGTGGCCCTGGCTCGACGCTTCTTCGTGGGCCGTGCATTTGTGGCGGGCGGGGAGGAAGGCGCAGGTGAGGCCGAGGCGGGGACGGCGCTGTCTCGTGCCCGTTTCCGTGAGCCACTTGTAGCATCATCAACAGACTGGGATCGCGTCACACGCACGGGTTCACCGTTACTACTGGCATGGACGCTCTCGCTCGCGCTCGTGCCATCATTGCTCTCGGCAGCAGGTGACCGGCGCCCTGGATTCGACTCCTCTTCTTCCTCTTCTTCCTCGTCCTCGTCCTGCTCTTCGTTGTCGTTGTCGTTGTCATCATTGTTCTCCTCTCGTTTGACTTGCTGATTTTCCTCCTCCTGTTCTTGTTTTCTTCCTGATAATTCCGCTACGCTCTGCTTTGCATATGACTTTTCCTCCTCCTCTTCTTTTGCATCATACAATGTATGATTATTATCATCATTGGTTTCTGGGTTGCTGGATGGGGAAGTCTCCGCTGGGTCTTTCATGGATTTTCCATTGGTATTTGATGCCTGCTGAGTGGCGTGGGTTGAGGCAGAGCGACTTGCCCGACGAGTCAGGATCCGAGTTGCGGGGGGTTCTTCAGTTTTGAGGTCGACTTGTGAAATTTGGCTTGTTGACATTGCGAAGTGTCTGGGAAAAAGCAAAAGGAGAAAAGAAGAGAAGAGCGACAGCAGATTTACGGGCCGGCGCCAACCGCAATTTTGAACCCGTCGGGGAATCAGAACCACACACACGCACGCACACACACACACACACTTCATCCTATTCATTCACCCACTCTTCCTTTTTCCATTATTATTATTGTCACCTACCGCTTGTGATTTTCTTCCGTTGATTTTTTTTATTTTTTCATTCTTCTTTCCATTTCGTGCTATCATCACAAAGGCCACTTTTTTTTATTTATTTTACTTTCATTTATGACTTCTTCATTTGTATATGCAAATACTTTATGTGTATACATGGTGTGCGTGTGTGCGTGTGTATGTATGTGCTGTGTTGATCCCTGGACCCGCACAGTTGTGTAACCATGGTGTTTGTTGCCTAAACACGTCTACCAATGCCATATATACTTTATAAGTTTAGAGATCATCCCCACATTAATAACATACCACCGATGAAAAGAAGAGGTTGTGTTTTGTATACGCTTGCCTTGCTACCTTTTTTTTCTCTCAAGCAAGGCGACACGTGCGTGCACAGGACGAAACTTTGTTTTTCTTTCTTTTTCTGGGTTCCGGCCGTAATCTTGGATTGCCGCCGATGGTGCAACCATCTTGATATTGACAGCCCCCTCGTCCAATAGTATATGGATAATGACCATTCCCCCAGTCCAAGGCAAAAACCGACATGAGTCGTATCCAAATAGTACGGAAGCGTATATTTTACATAAGAAAACAGCTAGGATCAGGGGGCGAAGAACTTGACACCCATACTTTCATCGTCTCCGGACCCCTTGAATAGCTGAGCTACCCCGCGTTTGCTCAAAATATGCAGTGCCTTGTCCAGAATCAACCCGTCCAGCTGGTAGAATGCTGCCCAAACGAATCAGCCCCTTATTATCACTTATTTTTCTACCACTTACGTTGATCCTCGACGAGTTCACCATGAGCAATCTCATGCACCGTCAGAATATTGTTATTGTTGCCGGTATCCGTCACCTTGTATATCTTTTTTGTTAGATTCTGGCCTAAATCTGTGAATATCTTTTACCCATTGCAAAATGAGGTTAGCCCAGTCGTCGGGTTTCCGCCAGTATATCACAGCGGTTGTCTTAGGGCCCTTGTTACCACCTTCCCACTCGGCCGCTCCTGATCATATACATTCAGCCATGCGAATATCAATGTGATGATATCTACCTTGTTGCACCATCTCATCCATGATTTCCTGTAGCGTCTCAAACGAGAGTCGACCTGAAGCACTCGTGAGTGGACTGTGTTGAAAACCAAAAAACAAAAATCGACCGGCTCACGTTTTATCCGGGAGTTTTCAAACAATTCTGAAGCGCCAGGCACGGTCGCCTCGCGCAGGTCTATGCGAAAGATGCGGTGATGGCGACAGTAACTCTGAATGAACTCGGACCATTGCGCTACTTGGTTTTGCCAAGTCGCTTCCGTCGGCTGTCGGCTTCATTCAATGCATTAGTTGTGTCTTTGGCGTGGTCTTCTTTCTCGCTCACGTATAAAAAGGTGGGAAGTTGTAATTGACCGGGAACCGGAATTGTGAGGCGCTCATGGCGTGAAAGAACGGGAAATAAGAAAAGGATATGTAACGTACAACGAAAAAGTCCCGCCAAGGATTCAGAAAAGAATTGGCATGAATCACTCCCCTCCTTCTATCGCCGCAAAGCATCGTAGTAATATGTAAATGCATTTTATTTCTGTGAAAGCTAGCGTCTTTATCAGTGCACTGCCTATAGTTCCTAATATGCTGCTTGGTGGCTCGCTTAGACAGGCTGCTGCTCAAGTTCATGCGTAAGACCAATGGCACTGTGATAGCATGAGCAAAAGGAGACGAGAACAAGAATATGCTATGTCAATAAGAGTCGTATGCGTAGGTATCGAACTTACTTGCGGTAAGGGTATATATCCCAGCTTTCCCAAACTTTGCCGAGAACATAAGGATCTTGACTAATTTTCTGCCGCAGCTGGTCCTCGGATTCGGCTTGGCATATCATGGCCGATCCTACCATTTTACGCGTCTTCATGTCACACTTTAATATCAATCGTTTATAGCACGTGCGTTTCTTTTATCCTACCTCATGCGAGTCAAAGATGGCCCCGCCGCACACGATATAATCTGGGTGCGAGCTTTCCGCCATCTCGAGGTGCTTTGGACGCGCTGCCATGCGACGTTGCAGACACTCAGGGTCTTTAAAGTCGCGAATCACCACAAGAAATTGCTTCTTGGCTACATGACACCTTTTTGTTACTTTGACCTCTTGTAGGCAAACTTGCGCCTGGTTTACCTATGTCTTTAGCGCGATTCATTAGCGGAAGGAGAGCAGAAGGTTGAAATTGAGAAGGAGGTGGGAAAAAAAAGAGGGCTGCGATTGCCAGATCCCGCCCACGCCCGCTTAAATCTGGCGAGCCGAGTAAAAAGAAAAAAAAAATAGCAAAGCATTGCCTGGTTTGGCAAACGTGTAGTGATTTCCCCATCATCACCTGCCATCTCTCTCCGCCGCTCGGTCCCGAAAGAAGGATGATCATCCGCCGCAGCAAAAAAAGAGCTTTTCTAATATTATTGCCACATGGCTTTTACTTCCTTCCCCCTTGCCCAACCAATCCGCAGTATATGACACGGCTCTTTTATTATGTTGCACAATCAGGCTTTGCTCAACACACTCGTTACGCTGACAAATGGATTGTTTCATTGTCTGATTGCGCTGTTACCAATGACAAGAACCGAGGCGCCAAGCGGTTTCGCTCTGTGATACCCTACACCATGCCAAGATGATCGTCGCAACTTCTTGTCCCCTGTCAATGCAAGTCCCGTACATCAATCATATTCTGATCTGGCCGCGTCAAGAACGCGTCAGACATGCATCTTTTTCAATTGTCTGTGCCCATCACCTAACATCTGCTTGCATTGCATATCATGTGCCTGATCTTGTATGAAGACATCCGATCTTCCCCATCCGGTGTGTGACGTCGGTACCAAGGTAGGCCGCCAAGTGGTTACCAGGTTTGGCACTTGGCAGGCGATCATATATAAAGCCACTGGATTTGACGCGTCACTCAATACCTTCGCACTTTGCCATCTTATCTCATATCTGATCTCTTTGTCGATTACTGAGCATATGATGACCCAGCTCTCTATCGAGTTACTACCGCATTTTGGCTGGACGATCCATGATGAGCCTGTTTACTCCCCTGGATCTACTGTCCAAGGTACACCTTGTGTGCTTTTCTTCTTTTTTCTCGAGCCGATATCTAATCAGATCTTGTTCTTAGGTGTCGTTCACATCCATTGCGATGACTTAGAAGCCGTCAGTGCTGCTGCTACACGCCTTCGCATCGTTTTTCATGGCGCTGAGGCCGTTCACGGTCACCGGGATCAGTTATTTGGTACCCAGCATTATCTCTGGCGCGATAAAGATCCCCTTATGCTGGAATACCCGTTCACAGCCGAGCTACCGTTGATCCAGCTGCCGCCGACCGTCTTAGACAACACGACCTACAGCTTCAAACTGGGATTAACGGCGTTCTTGGAGGGAGATCGATCCGTGTTGGCCCGCACGTTCCGCCCGATAATCTACCGGCCCTTGCTCGAGACACGCCTCATCAAAAACAGCCATGCCGTTTCTGTGCCACTTGCATCCAAAGCTGGCAGTAGCAGTAGCTCAGCCGCAAATGATACAGCGAACGCAACGCTGTCTCTGTCTGCGTTAGACTACATTCCGGGTGACGCGTTGAGTGCACACGTCACCCTACCTCCAGACGACGCCGAGACGACGATCGACGTCCACGCGGAGCTGATCCAGACCACCCACAGCTCCCTTTTTCGAAATGATACAAAATTAGCTGTTGTGGTTGCCAGCACACATCAAACAATACACTCAGCTGGTCATCCGCTCACAGTGATGCTCAGCATGGGCGTGCCCGAGTCCTCGGTGCCTACTTTCACGTACGGGCGCGTCGCCGCCATCCGTTATCATCTCGTTGTCAAGGTCGTCCGAAAGCAGTCCGGCTTATTTTCCCGGCCTAAGGTTTCCACGTTTGATGCAGCTCCCATCACCATTGGGACACTGCCATATGGTGTACATGCTCCCGAAGGGCTGGATCCGTATACTTTATTTGACAATGTGTTCACTACGGACAAATCCCAAAGCAGTAATAGCACGTTACCTGTACCCAAGTTTTTGCCACCTATCGAATCCGAGGATGTTCCACCTCCCTATGAGCCGACGCAGCTACCGCAGTACCAAGTTGTTACGCCACCATCGCTTTCACCATCCTCGTCCGCGTAATTCCCGTCTTTCTGTATTACCGCCTTTTCGACCATGATTCTCGTCATATCTTGCATCACCATCACTCATTCCGTATTCATCTACATTCTATGCGCCTCATTTTTTTTTTTGTATCATTCACTGTAAAAAGCATTTCCCGTTCGATATGTAAAGCATTATAACAACAACATACACAATCTATGTAGAAAAAAGTCCGCTTAATCTTATATATGCTTTAATCAACTGCCTCGATCAAGTCCCAGGGAGTCATAATGACCAGTGTTGTCCATCTCTTTTCGCTTAATTGGGACGTGGCTGTATGTGGGCCGTGTGTAGATCAAATTCTTTGGGATGATCACCATATCAAATTAAACGGAGGCGCATGATTTTTTCTGCCCGGCCGTTTGGGCTTAAACGCGCGCCCAGTCTGACCAGCTTAGAAATTGGTCTTTTCCTTGTGAAAATGTCACACCATCAGAGACACCATTCGCACAGAGAACATTCGCGCTGGGATCGAGAACGAGATCGATCTCGTAGTCCAAGCAGACACCGCAGCCCAGATAGACGCCGCAGCCCAGATAGACACCGCAGCCCAAATAGACACCGTGGCTATGACGACCACCATCATGATCGCCATCACCACAGAGACAGAGACCACCCTTCCCCCCCTCAGGCGTACCGCCACCATCGCACAAGACATCACCAGGAGGACGACGACGACGACGTAAGGCTGACGCCGTATTCATTCTTTCTTTTGTCTTTTCTCTCGCTTTTCTTTCTTCTTTCTTTTGTTGTTTTGTTCCTATGACATATCACAACACCGCTTCACAAGTGACATATGTGTCCTAACGCTCCCATAGTGGGGACGACAATACGATGACCATCGTTCCCAGAGGTCGCACCGTGAAGTGTCTCTACCGCCTGAACATCCGGGTGAACCCAACATCAACGTGGTCTTGAGGCACTTGCCTGACCGTTATCAAGAACCAGAGGTAATGATTACTTTCGACAAAGGACGATATCATGTTCAACGCTGCAAGATAGATTCATAAGTGTCTGGAGGATATGGGTGGTAATGTGGATGAAGTCAACCTGATCCGGGACAGAGATACAGGTAATAATAATAGGGTACTTATTTTGTGCACTGTTGTCAGTATGAAATGACCTCTGTGAATGCAGGCGGCTCTCGCAAGTTTGCCTTTGTCCGATTTGTGAGTGTCGGACACGCCACACAATTTGTTGAGAAACATTATCCGCATTTCTATATGGGCAGACACCGTGTTCGCATCGATTATTCCCATAATGACAACACAAAAGACGACAAATCAGAATGGCGGTGCACACGCGTAAGTTCTTCTTAAACTTGAATGGTCGTTTTTATCATTTTTTCTTAATTTTTGTTTACTGCATTAGTGCGGTAAATATAATTACGAGTCCCGGCGGAACTGCATCGACTGCAAGAAACCGTTTGGTATTGAATGATACAGACCGAGTGAACCATGCTATAACTCGTGTGATTTATTCAGGTGGTGGCGACGCTCAGACCCGCATGAAAGAAAGCGAGACGTTCAAAATCAGCGATGGCACCCGCGACGTTTCCTACGTGCCCAACAGCCTTCTGCTGTTACGGAACCTCAACACGCTCTCCTCTGAAGAATCTGTTTACCGAGCCGTATCTGGCTTCCCAGGCATGCGACGGGTCCTGCTGATCCGGGACAAGCTGACCCGTATGTCGTGTGAGTTTGCCTTTGTTGAATTTGATTCGCCTCAGGTAAGATGCCTATCTCTACATAGAATAGAAAGGACCCGTGGATTGACCAGATAAATCTCTAGCACGCGGCCAGTGCATTGGAGGGTACGAATGGGACGCTCCAAGTGGATCAGAACCCCGCAGCGGTCTCGTTTGCCAATCCAGACAGTTTCCTGCCTGCGTACGCGTCTTCGGAATGGGCGGTGAACGCCAATGTGCCAGAGGCGTTGTGGGTCTACTGGGACGACCAAGCCTACCCGGCCGAATACTCGTCTGCAGTTGAGCAGCAACGCGCAAACAAAAAAGCCCTGGAGGAAAAAGCGGATCAGGAGCGAAAAGCCAAGCTGGAAGAAGAGAACAAGCGGAAGAAAGAAACTAAAAAAGGTTTGAAAGAGAATATGCCACTCACATTCTTTTGGGCAACGGATAGTATATACTCATTCTTTGACAGTCAAGGACTCGCTGGAGGACGACCTGAGCGCGTTTTATGCAGGTATGGGCGATATATTGTCCAATGACGACCCAGACAATGGAGCGGATATCTTTTCCATCCCCAAGAAATCATAATAAAGTCATGTAACCCGTAGTTCTTATACACACACGGACACACACGAACAACATTCCTCTTTTGCTTTTTACAAATGAGTTTTTTTAGGGAAACGCGAAGAGAAAGAAGCTGTACAATTCGGTTATGAAATGAAGAAAAAGTTATGGAGATACGAAAAAAGCGTGTGAATGGTAATGTTTGGGTGATAGAGAGAGAAAACGCGCGAGAGTAGAGAGCGTAGCAAATAGGGATCAGGAGGATTGAGGGCGAAGGCAAACACCACAGAGGTATGCGCCACCTGCTTATTTGGAGCTGGTGTACTTGGTGACAGCCTTGGTACCCTCAGAGACGGCGTGCTTGGCCAACTCACCGGGGAGGATAAGACGGACGGCGGTCTGAACCTCGCGGGACGAGATGGTGGAGCGCTTGTTGTAGGCAGCAAGCTTCGAGGCCTCGGAAGCAATGCGCTCAAAGATGTCGTTGACGAACGAGTTGAGAATCGACATGGCCTTGTTGGAGATACCGGTATCGGGGTGGACCTGCTTCAGGACACGGTAGATGTAGGTCGAGTAGGTCTCCTTGCGGCTGACCTTTCTCTTCTTGTCGCCAGACTTGACCTTCTTCTCAGTGGTCTTGGAGGGGGCTGAAAATAGAGAATGTCGTCAGAAAAAGAAAAAATAAAAAACCAAGAATCGCAGTAGTTGTGCGTTGACATGTAGGCTCTACTGTAAACTGCCAAAGAATACATGATACATACCCTTGCCACCCATGCTGGACTTGCCATCAGTTTTACCGGCCATTGTTGTAAGTTGGAATAAAGTGAAAGAGAAATGTGGAACGCCGCCCAGTCCTTTTGAGCTCTGATAAACATGTCATTTATACTCCGACAAACTGTGTGCCCTTTATGGCGCGTGTGTCAACCGGTCAAACGCACCCGTCGAACGCGATATCGCGTAAAAAAAACCATGACCCGTCCGTTTCAAGCTTTCTCCAGTGTCTTCCACTGACTTTTAAGAATCCATAATTTTTTTTTACTTGACTACTTGGCCATGGCACGCCTGTTTAGCGCGCGGCGCGCTCGCTTTCATCAAAAAAATTCTTGCGAGAAAAAAATCAGCGCGGGATTTCAATTGTGATATAAAACCATTTTAGATGTGGGAAATGCGAACGCTTGCTACTTTTTTTTCCCTTCTTCACACATAACTCATCTCTAACAATGTCTGGTGGTAAATCTGGTGGAAAGTCTGCTGCTGGCTCCAAGGCCCAAACCCGCTCTGCCAAGGCCGGTC
>JAMAMT010000241.1:0-12832 GCA_023630325.1 Syncephalastrum sp. PYS2702 | reverse complement strand
GACCAACTGCACTTTGTATCTGCGTTTCGTGTAAAATTGAAAACGCAGTATGGCACGGTCAAAGAAAGAACCTCCTGCAGTGGTCAATGCTCTTTCTTGTCGTCAGTAATCGCGAGTTATTCAAGCCCGGGACATAAAAGGGCTGTTCAACGAAACGTAGCCATGCGCTATGCTCTCATTAGCAATTTTTTCACAGCCTGCTTTCGTTTCTTGTTCGTCTTCGTTGCGTTGGGATGTAATGACTTCACAAAAAACAACAGTCTTCTATAAGTACGACGGCATAGTTAAGCATATGGTTATTCCCCGGGAGAACAGCTACAGAGCAGGTGAAAATGTCTTTTGCTTCCTTTGAATGGTGAAATGCAATGCACTGATACCGGTCGCGTGTACCTGCCTTGCTGATCTTCGCCTTTTCTTTCCTTTCCTTCCTTTCCTTCCCTTTCGTCAGCCCCCCCCCCCCAGTGTCCGTGTTTTCCGTTGGTCAAGGCAGTAGAATGTGTTTCAATGCTCTGCGGACACATCAAGGTGGTTTTATTATAGCACGGGTTCAAACCAGTCAATGGGGTCGTGGAAAAGACAGCAGAGTGTATTTTAGTGCTCTGCGCGTGCGTGTCGGTACTTTTCATTCTACAAAGAAAAAATGGCGCCATGTGCATATACCTCTTATTCCAGAGTGTCGTTCTTACGCACAGAGCGCCCTGATGCCGTTGCCCGGCTTCAGGTGCCACCGCGTGAAAATACATGCCCACATTTTTCGGAAATGCTGCGCAACTGCCGTGGTATATACAAATAATTTGTCATCACTCCACCACAACTCCCTTCTGTCTTAACCCTTATTCTTTGCTCTGTCTCCTGCTCTGGACGTCTTTACACACTCCGTTCCCTGTTCTCCCCAAAGATACAGCGATCTCTGAAAGCATTTCAATCAACAAATGTATCAATGTATGGGAGAAACTGTAAATTGATTTTGTTGGGGTCATACGTCGCGTGACGCTTCTTGTCAAACAAATATAAAGCGTATGATCCATCGAGCACATTCCATCGAAGCCAGATCTGGACTTCGGAGTGAGGTAAACGCGGAAAAGGACCTTTCATGGACGAGTTTGGCAACACATCTGGCGATACCCTTGCACAGAGGAGACCATAACAGACCGCGAGTATATATAAAGTGTGGCAGACTACGGTCGATGTATGCCGTATCATCACTCCTCATCATGTCATCTACCGAGCGGATCTATATACTGGGTGCCACCGGCAACGTAGGCAGAGTAGCCACACTTGCCCTACTCAAAAACAAGGTGCACGTTACCGTCCTCGTACGCAACGTCGATAAGGCCAAAGAACTCTTTCCGGATCAGCAGAATCTGACCGTTATCCAAGGTGACTACGACGATCTGACACCCTTTAGAAATTCCATCGCTGGCCACACGCGTCTCTTGCTGTCGATCGCTGACTTGGTGCGCTTCAAAGAGATTAAGCGCGCATTTGCCGAGATATCCTATGCGGCTGGCATTAAGCAGATTGTGGATATTTCATCCTCCTATATCGAATTTCCACGACACACGTGCTGGCTAGGACAGCAGGCCTGGGAGGCAGAGGAGGCAATTCGGTCGATTCCTCACCGCGGCACGTTCGTTTGTCTGCGACCGACACGCTTTATGAGCAATGTGTTTATCTGGGGCGACCTTAACACCATCAAGGCACATGATGCCCTGTTCGACGCCCGTCCGGAAGATCACCCCGTGGATTATATAAGCCCTCGCGATATTGGCGCCCTCGCGGCAATTATATTGGAAGACGCCATCGACAAGCACGGTGATATGGCCTACGACATGAAGGGCGACGTGCTCGCTGGGACGCAAAAGGCGGAATTATTCTCGCGTATACTCGGCCGCAGCATTCGGTATCAGGTCGTGTCCCCACAACAAGTTTATCAGACCTTAGCGCAGCATGTGCCCCATCCATTTGCTTATTCCATAGCCATTCAGCGAGAAAGAGGCGTGAAAACAGTCGGACTGTCCATCCTTCTGGGCCGTGAGCCCGAGACATTCGAAGAATATCTTACTTCAGTCAAATCAGCACTTGTGTAATGCGTCTGGCATGACTGTATGCTCGAGTACACGTCTAGTTTTGTAGATGGAATTTTAGTTTCAAGTATATACATTTATTGAGTACGCCAGTTCCTTGTGAATAGACTATGTGTGTACCGACATACAGTACGGTGTATTCTATAGCTATTGGACTCGAAGGGCCTTTATCACGAGTTGGGAAACGTCAGGCAAGCATATACACGTACACAGGAGTTATGTGTACGGTATGTATGTCTACCGCCGAGTCAAGCTGAGTTACAGCACCTATATAGATAAACGCGCGACAACTGAGCAAGTAGAGGATGCAAATTATGTATTATATTACGTATGGACTATGTACAGATAGCAGCTCGTTCTTGGCTCATTTGATACGGCTACCCAGCAATCGCTGGCCTTTGAGGTTTTGAGTGCGCGTAAATTTAAGGAGTAGGGCCTCGGTCGCTTTGTTATTGGGCGAGATGGGGTCGAGGAAGGGCTTCATCTGGTCGGGCGTCCACTTTTCTTTGCGCTCAAACAGTTTGGCGAAGCGCTGGGCCGGGTCGAGGGGCAGCTCGGACGCAGGAAAGTAAGTGAGGCGATGCTCGATCTTGGCGCCGAGCGTACGCGGCTCGAGCTCGACATAGAGACCGGCCAAGGTGTCCCAGTCGGCTTCGAAGGGGATGTCGTTCGGGACCAACGCGCGCCAGGCGCTCTCAAAGTCGTGACGCAGCCACTCGCGCCCGCGCGAGCTGGCAAGCACCACCTGACCTGCCAGGCGGTGGGCGCGTTTGGCGTTGTATGACCAGCCGCCCTGGACAGGGTCGCAGGTGGAGGTCAGACAGGCAGCCAGGACGGGGTCTGGGTCGCGCTGATATAAGCGCATGCAGGCCATGGCATCGTCTGTCTGCATGGCGGTGGCGTCCACGTTATGAATAACAGCGTTGGTGATGAGAGCATCGAAGAGGATGATGGCGTACGATGGGTCGAGCATGCGGCAGAAGCCGTTCAGTTCAAAAACATGGCGCTCTTTGAGACCGTGCTCGAGTTCGGCCGCGCTCGCTTGGATCATCTGTTCTAGATCGTTCCGGGTATACAGTGTCTGACACGAATATTAAATAAGATATAAGGATAGGTAGAGATAGATACACCTAGGCATAGATACCTTTCCTGCCAGTAAGCCTTGTTCGGCATCCGGGCCAGCATAGAGCGTGGTTTCCAAAAGGGCATCGATGCGCTGCAGACGCGCCTGGCTCGGAATAAGCTCGATCGTACTCGTCAGATCGTCCGTTACGGCCAGAGTCCCGTCCTGCTGAGGCTGAGCGAGAAGCATTGAGTTGGAAGTGTTGACTTGGACGACGCTGAAGGTCTTGTCGGGTGTGCACAGCACCGCTTGATCCTCGGGCAGACCCTTAATGACGAGCCTAAAGAGCAGCAGCCATGGTCAATACATTACACTGCGCGTGACTGGAGAGAGACGTACTCTTGGCCGGACGTCAAACAGTCTTCGAGTTCTTTGCTGCCAAGCTCAACCAGGCGGTAAGTACCTCTCTGGAATTCGTTCGTATATACAAGATCAGGCATGTCCAGAACAAGAAAGAGCGGGTTTTTTCTGTGCCTTGACCCACAAGAAAAAAAAAAGCACGCGCTTTCCACCAATCAGATTCAAGAGCCTGAATACATTGTTCTTGGGGGTACTCGTCACGGGACCCACTCTCAAGTTTCGTGTGGAGCCCGCAGATTTGTGCGTTCAGACATGAAACAGCATGAATCATCCACCCTTGGATGATGACTGCCACCTTCATAGGCAAGGTCTCACAGTATAAGGAAGGACATGACCGAGTGAAGTCTCTACGTGTATAGGCATAGAATGAAGTAATAACCGAGTATATCAGAAAAAGACTATCATATGCTACAACTTTCATCGTGATGTGATAGTGTGTATGAAGGCAATCAGATAGTATCGGTGGAGGACTGGAAGAGAGGGTGTACATATATTTTTCGGGTGGGTGGCCGCGCGCCGTTCAGTTCTGCATTTCAATCCCCGCCGATGGAAGAGACGTGCCGCGCGCGAATGCCCTTCTTTTTTTTTTTCTTTTTTTGTCTCACACACCAACACCACTTGTAGACGATCGCCCGATGGTAAAGACAACTTTCTACATTAAATGAATCTTGCAGCCCTGACCTTTTTCTGTTTTTAGGCTGACAAGGCTCCGGAATCCGCACCACAAAACTTGGACAAGCGAGAGCGTGCCCCTATTCTCTCTCAATCCGCACGATCAGGCCTTCAGGTAAAAAGAAAAAAAAAAAGAGAGAAAAACAAAAAAAAAAAATAATAACAAAAACTACGTGTATCTGTGTGTGTGTGTGTCCGTGTGATAGTTTCCAGTCGGTCGTATCCACCGCTATCTGAAAGAGAAAAGCCGAGCCAACATCCGTGTGGGCGCGAAAGCAGCAGTGTATACCGCGGCCATTCTCGAATACCTGACGGCCGAAGTGCTCGAACTGGCAGGCAACGCGACGAAAGACCTCAAGGTGAAGCGTATCACGCCAAGACATCTTCAGCTGGCTATTCGTGGTGACGAGGAGCTGGATACGCTCATCAAGGCAACCATTGCGGGTGGTGGTGTCCTGCCTCATATCCACAAGTCCTTGATCGGCAAACCAACAAAGATGGGCACCAAGAAGATTTAAGACCTGCAACATTATCAAATCCTACATACGCGCACTCACTCACTCACGCACACAACCCATCCCGCCCAAACACCCCCCAAGCTTGCCCACCTTCAGTGTCCTACAACCCAAAAAAAAATCACATCTACCTTTTCCTTTTTCTTATCTTCTGGCTCTTCTTCTTACACTTCTCTTCTTTTTTTATCTCCTTTGGATATTGGAAATATAAATAGTGTTTCGTTTTTCTTTTTCGCGTGCAACTGTGACTTTGACGCGCGCGCGTGTGTGTGCGGCCCCTCACTCCCTGTGTGGAGCTCTCCGCTCCAACGACAAATCGGGAATCTGGGATATCTTACACTGCCACTACAAACTACAACTGTTGCTGCTACTATCAGCACTTGAGTATTTTATTCCTTGCATCGTAACGGTATGGCTGATCTCGACACCGCGCGGTCATCGCTGTCACCCTCAGCAGAACCGCCCTCCCTCACGCTCTCCAATAAACCCAACAAGCTCTTGTCGGCCAAGCTCAACAAGGTCCTCAGCTCCTCTTCTGCAGACGATGGCCGCATCAAGGCCGCCCTGACCGCCCTGTCCGACATTCGTGACCTGGATGAGGCTGACTTGAGACGCAATCTCAGAGGCACCATTGAAAAGAAGGAAATCGAAGCCAACAAGCAGTTTGTTCAGGCCCTAGGCAACGTTGTCCAGGTGATAATAACCCCTTGGCGAGTCGTGCCTTGCATTAAACCCAACACGCGTCTAGCAACTCGAAGCCCTCGAAACCCAGGTCAATACGATGGATCAAGTGTGTCGTACCATGAAGAAGAGTCTGGATACGACCACGGCAGAGACCGCTCAAATGATTGAGCAAGCACACCAGATTCAAGAACGAAGGTCTGTTCTAAAAGTCACCCTTTGTTTTCTATCCTTGCTGATTGACATCCCTCCAGCGCGGCGAGTGATACACGGCTTGTCATTGTCGACAAGTTCCTCGAACGCTTCACCCTGAGCGAGCAGGAGATCAAGATCTTATGTTCCTCGGCCTATCCCATCGACGACGACTTCTTCCAGGCCCTCAATCATCTACAGCGCATCCATAGCGACTGTAAGCTGCTCCTGATGACACAAAACCAGCAGGCTGGGTAAGTTCTAGTTGTCATTTATACACAAAGCCAACCTCCGTCTCATGATGCACGCCTTAGCCTGCAGATCATGGAAGCCATGACGCTACACCAAGAAACCGCGTACGAGAAACTCTATCGATGGACGCAGTACGAAAGCAGGGCCTCCTTTGGCAAGGACAGCATCGATGTGAGCAGCTTGATGACCAAGGCCTTGCACGCCTTGATGCATCGTCCTGTTCTTTTCCAGTAAGTTAATAAGGGAGTGCTTATAAAATGTTCACCCTCCTCTCCAAGGACCATCCTGGATGAAATCGCGGTCGCCCGTCGCGAAGCTGTCAGCAGCGCCTTCATGACAGCCTTGACCCGCGGCGGCCCGGGCGGTACCCCCCGTCCGATCGAACTGCAGGCGCACGATTCGCTGCGCTATGTGGGTGACATGCTGGCGTGGATCCACCAGGCGGCTGCTAGCGAAAAGGAAATGCTAGAGAGTTTGTTCCAAAAGAGCCAGTCGCGGGCGGACAAAGGTAAGCCAACAGGAAAAGGACATCGGGTCAAAGGGCTCATGTGTCATTAGGCTCCCCTCACTCGGACTATAGCTCGAGTTCTGCAGTAGACGATGTGGATTTCAGCGAAGCCAGACTGGCCGCACAAGTCAACGATGCGATTAGCGATTTGCTGGATTGTGCTGTCGAAGGCACGGCACGCCCACTCAAGGTCAGTCTTTAGTGCGCACACCAGATACACGCCGAATGATCAATTGACTCTGTGTGCAGTCTCGGACAGAACAAGTGCTTGTGCTTCAACCGGGCGCCATCACGTCCTATCGTATGGCAAATCTGATCCAATTTTATGCTGTCACAATTGGTAAACTCATGCGAAAGCAGGCCGCGCTCGCCAAGGCATTACACGAGTAAGTACACTGGACGGAGGATATCTTTTGGCACTGATGCTGCTGTCTTGCTAGAATTACGGGCATGGCCTACAAATACTTCTTCAAGACCCTCGACGCACAAGCGGATCGGCTGCTCCAGTCGGCGGATGTAAGTCCAGAACTAAAAAACGTAGAGTCCTATTCTCATCACTGCGTTCAGCCCCCCGCCAAAAGCTTGGCCGTTTCACCCGTCGTGCGGGACATGACACTGCAACTTGTGAGTAGGGAGCAAAAGTTGGATCATGTTCGGGCGCTCATATTTTTAACATAGAAAGAAATCCTGTCTTCCTATGATTCCTCATTGATCATGGCCAGCGGACTCGAGGACGAGCAAGAGTTTGACTTTAACCAGATCTTGGACGCACTTGTGAATCCTCTGCTACGCATGTGCGAACTTTCGGTAGAAAAGTTTCCCAAATTAGACCAAGAGATCTACATGGTGAACTGCATGCACCATGTCCAGGTATGCATTCCACCCTTTAGTTTCCATGTGGCCTCACCCTTTGTTTCTAGAGTGCTTTATCCCTGTATGACTTTACAGAGAGCAAGCGAAAAGGTATTGCAGAGCGTATCGATAAGCTCATGAAGGATCTGGCAGCTGAGCAGGTAATGGCGTACTCTTCACACGGAAAACCTGGCGATTAAAAAAATACCTTATAGTACCGCGACTTGCTTGCACAGTCAGGATTGGAGAAGGTCCATGAGACACTCGAATCCAAGGATGCACAGGTGAGGAAGAGGATAAGAGCGAGAAGGCACAGGCTCATGCTGCGTTATAGACACCACTATCCAAATTGCCCGACATGGATACTGAGTCCATATCCGCAGCCATGACTCACTTTGACTCGTTCTTGATCATGGTCAGCGCCGACATGTCGCCGCGCCTGCGCCGGCTGGCGACATCACAACATTGCCAAGAAGTCCAAGATGCCGCGATCCGGCTTCTTTTGGACGCTTACCGTCGTATCCACAAGGCCGTGGAAGATCCTGCAAACCAGTACGAATACCCCGACAGGATACTGCCCCGTACAGTCGAAGAGATGGAAGCTATCTTTTCATTTGCATTGTAAATATAGACTAGCCTATCGAGAATCCATTCAAAAGTCAGTTGGTCGTTCGACTGAAGTGCACTTTCTACATATCTGCGGCAGAACCGGGTCCGTTATTGCGCGGTCTAAGTGGCAGGCCATCACCTCATCTAACGAAGTGCTTCTGGCACCATCTAATTCCTTTTGTTAAACCCATGTCTCAGGATATTCATCTAATGTGAGTCACTTACCATGGTGAGTTGGGCTGGAGACATTTGGCAATATGCGCAAGGGTTTAAAATTCAGCCGCAGGCTAGGGCGGCGGAGGAGGGCAAAGGAGGGAGTGCAAAAGGAACGGAAAGGGGAAGGAGCGGACCTGACATTAAATGAGTATACTTGGTATACTTGACATGTTTCAGTCTATCCTGTAGTTCAGTTCCCTTGCGGACAGAGGAAAAGGGCAAGAAAAAAACCTCTGGGAGGAGAGGAGCCAGAGCGGAAGAATAAAGAGATGCAAACGGGGGAGAAGACAGGAGGAGAAGAAAGCGCAACACAACAAGCTACATATATGTTGGAATAATGTTCAAGATGTCCAATGCATTGTATTTTTAACCCGACAATATGCTATCGTGCACACCGGTGCATGGTTGAGCAACCAATGGCAGAGGGACTTGAGATAAATCCGTGTTGTCTATGCTGTCTATGTTGTTTTCTGTGAATAACTACGGCCAAGTCATCGTATGGGATGCTAGCACATAGTCATACAATGATTGTCCGCTAATGTTAGCCACATATGCCTTTGATAGACCAGCTTTTTTTTTTATCTAACCTCGCCTTAGGTACACCTAACCTTGGCTCAGTTATATCTAACCTCAGTTTCTTTTTATCTAACCTTGCCTCAGTTTTATCTTCGTATCGTCCGTCGATATTGATTTGATTCCATAAGACAGCCAGCTTCGCGATCGCTTTGTTGCGGTCATTCGTAACCACAACTTGCATTTGTTCTTCGGATCATTCCTTTCCGAGTCGAAGGCTTGCTTGGGCCTGTACCCAGTTGCCCATAGGGACATTAAGTGGAAATCATGCTGCAAGGATTTCCTTTATGTGCATGCGGATGTAGATACGGTATACAGTATATACATACATGCAGCCTCTATGTCATTAGTGGGATGACGTGTATAGTGGTATGTATATGTAGAGAACGATGTCAGAAAAGGCATGTCCACTGCTAGGAGTAAAGTCTTCAACATTTTTTAATAGGCACAGTGAATGGAATGAAAGAGTTAAATGTGCCACACTGGGGCTAAATCAGTTTAATATCGAAACAGACATAAGGGAACAAAACTAAGAAAGAAAGAAAGAGAGGAAATATTAGGAAGAAGTAGCTGGTTTAGGAAGATCATTTGCACGCGGCTGGAAGGTTTCCTCCAAACCGGTGTGCCCTGACGAGGACGCACCATCCTCTTCGTCGCGATGCGGATAGGTCTGCTGCTTGACATCCGTCGTTGAGATGCGGAACGCGTTTTGGTCGCGCCAGTGGCGAGGCAATGCCACCACGCCCTCGATGAAGCGGGTGCTCCATGTGCGGAGGCCGAGCCGTTGCATCGAGAGCAGAACAGCAGCAGCCATGCCCGCCAAAAACCCGATACCGTCGTTGGAAAACGTCGTGAGTGCGCCCATCGTGACTAGCAGTACCACCCAATTTTCGCGGCGCTCCGCTGGATCGCTCACGTTGGCATCCAGTTTCTGGATATTTGAAGCAAGCTCAATGGCCGAAATAAACAGCATGACGCCCAGAATCGACTTGGGAAAGAGTTGGAGTAAGCCGACCAGCGAGCTGCCAAAGATGATGCCGAGGAGGAGCTTGCAAAGACCAAGGATAATGATGGACACTTCGGAACGCGCGCCAAATCGGTACTGTCCTGCCAAACCGCCTGAGCCGTGGCTATGAGCACAATGCGCCGCGTGTGAGTCTCTCTCTTCTCTCTTTGCTGTTATTTAACCTTACCAAAAAGGCATAGAGCCAAACCAACATCCGACCAGGTTCATTGCGCCGATACTCATGGAGATGATGGGCGTGTCCGCGTGGTGGTCCGGAAACAGGTCGTCAATAAGCGCGCTCAAGGCAATCACCGAGTTGAGGGCAGTGAGGGGCACCTGGCCCAAGCCAGCATCGACAAAGCCTGTTCTAAACTCTTCAGGAGTCGGGCGTATGACCGTGTCCGGATAATGCCCGCCTGCCACCGGACGGGGATAGGCCGCGCCCTCGCTCGTGGCAAACATGCGCACAAGCGCAAAGACGAGACCAATCAGGAACAAGATCAGTGCACTCGGCACGCGAGTGCGATAACAGACAATCACAAAGATAAATGCGAGCATTACCCACGTATAGTTATCCGCCCAGTTCTCGCTGGTAATCTTCCATTGCAGTGGCTTGACGAGGTCGGCGCCCTTTTTGATTAGTGAAATGCCCGTACCGAGCTGGATGCCTATATATACAAAAGTCGCATGAGCCGTGGGAAACATGTGACGCGCCTCCTTTGGTCCTTTTTTATGCAACCCGTTTACGTACCACGCACCACAGGCACAGGGGTATACGAGCCAACAAGATGGATGGTGCGAGTCGCACCCAAAAAGAAGATGAGTGCGGCCACACCTAGGATTACATACAAATCATGGATGGGTCATCGCTCTAGGGGTATTTGGCGTCGCTTACCGAGACCGGCCGACATATTTTCAGCAATATTCATGTTACTTGCCAGGACGGTGGCTGCGATGGCTGTCACACAAACACATCCGCGGAATGTCAGCTAGTCTTGCTCACGCGTATACAGGATGTGCACTCTTCTTCCAGAAATACCTTTCATCGGCTGCACACACATGGGAACTTGGAAAATAAAACCGGAGATGATGTTCCAGAGACCACCGAACCAGAGTGTGCTCGTCAGGTTGATCTGACCCGCCACGGCGAGCGAAATCATGATAGGCAAAAGCGTGCCTAGATCACCCAGACTACCGGAAAGCTATAAACAGAGTGTAGAAAAAGAAAAAGGAATGGCCCATTAACATGTGTGGGATATATCTATTTCTACCACGTACCTCATGCAAATTAAAATTGCTGGCAAGTCTTTGGAGCGAAGCACGACCAGTAGAGGCAAAATTCTGCAACGGCATTCTATGTTAACACGTGCCTTCAATTGAATTCTGTTGCTGGAACCAAGACAAAAGAGAATGAGAGAAAAGAAGAAAAGAATTTACAATTGTGAGTCGACGAGTGGAATCGGATCGAGATCCTCGCTAAATTGTGTCACCTCACGCGTCGCACAGATGCATACTGATCCGTAACATGGACGCTCCTGCGCTCCAGCTCGCTCTTCTTGCTCGAAATTCAATCGATGCACTTTGAACAAAGCGCACAGGTTACATGTCCAATTTTTCTTATCATCGAGTGGAGCCAGCTACCGCCTTTCCCCACAGTGAATACAAGAGCATGAGCCCTAAATGCATCATGTCATTGAGTATGAAAGTAATATTCTTTTCTACCTCCTTCTGAGATGTACATGACTGTGTAAGCGCATATCAAAACTCTCCTTTCAAAGTGGTACAAAGTGTATCTTATTTTATGCTGGCTATGGCGTAAGATGAGCTAATAGATTTGTTTGTTATCCGCAAAAGGGAAATTGATTGCGGTGTCTGAGCGTACACATCCTTGATAAGCAAATTAAAGGTGGACAGGGACGATACGGCTGCCTTACTGATAACGTGGGCGATAAGGGATTGCATCGCTTATGTTCGGACTTTTTGAAGACCATTGATACAGTGGTTACGCCTCTTGTTTCAGCTATTTTCCAAGTGTTGAACAAGTCGTATGAATCCTATAGAAGCGGTCATGAGCAATAGGCAGAGATAGGGCTTTTTCCATATCAATAAACGCTTATACGAACGGGCATGGAGACCGACTGTGATCTCGACGCATCCTTATCAATAGGCTGATTTCATGTACTCTGCCAGCAATCCGGATTAAAGTTACGAGCTGATCACTGATATTTGATACTTCGCCTCTCTACCATGTGCCTTGCACTTGACTCATGCTAGTCGTAAGTAAACTGTATGAAACAAGCTTCGCGATCATGTCGCTTTGGTCACCGTGAGCTTCACAAGTCGTTCCGGGTGCGATTGCGCCCCTGCGCCTCATACTCTGGATCATCGCTGTCCCCATTTGACCACTAGATCGGTCCTCCTGCATCGCAGAAGTTTAATTGGGCCTACTTCCCTCATATCCCCATTCTTGCGATTAGCAGATATTGGTTTTCCTGCCTGGTTAATTCTGGAAGCTCCAAACACGTAGTTGGTCAATTAAACCTGAGAAGAGCGGCATAAGATGGAGAGACAGGAAAGTAAAATGTGTCAAGAAGCTGCTATAGCCGGATGGCTGCTATCCGAAAGAAGAAGAAGCAATGTCGAAAAAATAGTCTGTCCATTATTTTTTCTGTGTATGTTCTGAGGCAGTGTATGATGGGCAGAGTCGTGTGCATCCTACGGATAAAATGTAAAGCAACACAAGGCTGCACCTATGTATTTGCTCTAATTACATATAAGGACCATCGTGAGCAGGAAGCATAATCAAGTGTGCGAAAGGCAGAATGGGAGTTTATTAGCGAAGTAGGATCGCATTATCATAGATATGGCATTACGTCCTTCGCCCTAATATTTCACCTGCTCTGTAGCTGTTCTTCCCGTGGACCAACTAAATCCTGGAGATAACCGCAGACTTGACGTCGCACTTATAGAAGACTTGTTGTTTTTTGTGAAGTCATTACATCCCATCGCAACGAAGACGAACAAGAAACGAATGCAGGCTGTGAAAAAATTGCTAATGAGAGCATAGCGCATGGCTACGTTTAGTTGAACAGCCCTTTTATGTCCCGGGCTTGAATAACTCGCGATTACTGACGACAAGAAAGAGCATTGACCACTACAGGAGGTTCTTTCTTTGACCGTGCCATA
>JAMAMT010000240.1:0-13696 GCA_023630325.1 Syncephalastrum sp. PYS2702 | reverse complement strand
TCCAAGTGGAGGCTCATTATACATCCGTTCTCAGTGTTATTTTGGGCGAACCTTATCATGCGTCATCGATGATAAATATTGGTATAAGCTTGGCGTTGGAAATGCTTCAAGAACCCTATCTACATTTTATGAGCGGAAAAAAAGTATAACGTAGGCGAGAATACAACCTACCTGCTTATAGGTTATCCGCGCGGCTACTGCATTATAAAATCGAAGCAGCGAAGCCAGCACAAAATGCGCACTGTGCATTTTTAGCATTCATTTGCCGCCGGCTGCTGTCACTTCTCTTCTGTTCTTCTAAGCCGTATCGTACAGACAAGAAAATCAAAGAGCATGCGGCGTTTACACATTGTTCGCCACGCTTCCTCTTGCTGCCATTCCAAGAAATCGGTTACGCCGCGTTTGACAACGCTGGCCTTTTGGAAAGACCCCACGACGTGGCAGCGTACGCGCATCAACACGCTCAGGTATTTCTTTTAAATGGACACCACGGCTGGCTTATAGTAAATGTATCCATGCAGATGTCTGGTGGGATGCACGACGGGTGACTTCTCGGCCATGTGGTATATGCAGGTTTACCACCCGGACGTATCACCCGCGCTCAACGCTGCCGTCGCCATGGTAAGCTTGCAATGAAAGATAAAATAAAATAAACAGAGCAGGACAGAACAGGGTAAATCGAGAGATAACATGACTCGACGGAAAATAGGCCACCGGACTGTCCACTTCACTTGCGCTTGAAACGGTTCTTTTGAAACGGTCGCTGCAAATCCCGTATGGCAAGGCGTTCAGCACGGCGATGGGGATGAGTTTCACGAGCATGCTGGCGATGGAGCTGGCAGAGAATGTGGTAGACTGGCACATGACGGGGGGCCAAGTCCTGCTGAGCGATCCCAAGTTCTGGTTCGCTGCGGTGGTGAGCATGGGCGCTGGCTACGTTGTCCCTTTGCCATACAACTATTGGCGACTGCGCGCGTTAGGGAAAGCGTGTCATTGATTGATTTAAATGAAATAAAAGGGAAGTGGATGCGGCCGTGGCTGAGTTTTTCTCTTCCTTTTGCTTTATTCAATATGGTGGCTATGGTACAATCCGCAGGAATCCCACATTGCCCTCCCATGAATCACTGATTTCTCGCGTTTGACCTTTGTGATAGAAACTTACCCTCAAGACGCTCCAGCAGAAGCAATTCCAGCTGGAAGTCGATAGCGCTGACACAGTCTGTATCCTCTTTTTCCGTAGAATTGCGTCACGTACTCATGCTCATGCTTCGCTTCCGCTTGCTCCAATAGGTCCTCGCGGTGAAGCAGAAAATTCAAGACCAGGAAGGTCATGCCGTGGAGAACCAGAAGCTCATTTTCTCAGGTACGTTTTTCTCTCTTGCTCAGTCAATGCAAGAACACGGCCCGTCCTGATCATTATGAAATTGTGTGGTTGATCTAGGCAAGATTCTTCCCAACGATAAGGTAGTGGAGGAGTGCAAGATTGGTGAAAAAGACTTCCTGGTCTTGATGGTGTCCAAGGTGAGACAGCAATGGCTGATATGGCTGTGGTTACAAGTGATTATAAATACATACTAATACGATGCTAGCCCAAGGCTTCGTCCGCCGCAGGTGCCAGCACGCCCAAGAAAGAGACGGCTAAAGAAACCAAGCCTGAAGAGCCAAAGACCGAGCAACCACAGCAGCAGCAGCAGCAGCAGCAGACATCTCAATCTGCTCCGACAACGGCACCTACCACGACGGCCACTCCAGCTGCACCTGCTCAAGCATCAGAAGAGACGCGCGGCGCCCCCTCAGATGGATTAGGCAAGTCCAAATTCTGCTAAGCGATTGGATGAATTCCACCGACTGACCCGCTCCTACCTCTGCTCGCTTTTTTTCTCATTTGAAATAGTCACCGGCAGCCAACTGGAGAGTGTCATCCAAAACATGATGGAAATGGGTTTCGAACGCGAACAAATCAAGCGGGCCCTGCGTGCCAGCTACAACAACCCGGACAGAGCCGTCGAATACTTGTTCAATGTAAGTCGTGTTCCCATATCCTGCGAATCCGGCTTATTGTATCATATAGGGCATTCCCGAGAATATCCTTCAAGAGATGCAAGCGACCGAGCAGCAGCGCCAGGCGCCCCAACAGGAGGCTCAGTCGCCCACCGGCCAAGAGCAGCCGGCTCCCACCACAGGTGCAGCTACCTCACCCGGCTCAGGTACAGAAAGGAAAAATAAAAACGAGGAAGCCATCATTCACCCTCGTTTTGATCCCCTGTTCAATTAGAGCACCAGAACCTCTTCATGGCTGCCCAGCAACAACAGCAACAACAACAGCAGCAGCAACAGCAGCCCGCTGCGGGTGGCGTTGATTTCTCTCAGCTGCGAGGCACGCCCCACTTTCAACAACTGCGACAGCTGGTGCAGAGCAACCCGGCACTACTGCAACCTTTGCTCCAGCAACTGGGCCAGAGCAATCCTGAAGTGCTCCGCCTGATCAATGCCGACCCTCAGGGCTTCCTCCAGATGCTCATGGAGGGTGGTGAAGACGATGAGGGCGCTATGCCCCCAGGTTCGCACGTTATTCAGGTACATCTCTTTTCATATGTCTGCATGCTTGTTTCCTCATACCTGTTTATCATCCAAAAAAGGTGACTGAAGAGGAGAAGGCGGCCATTGATCGGGTAAGTCAATTGATATCTGATGATGAGGACGAAAAAGGGCTGATCCAATTGGGTTTTTTAGCTTGAAGCGTTGGGATTCGAGAGAGGCTTGGCTATTGAAGCTTATTTTGCGTGCGACAAGAACGAAGGTACGGAAACTGTAAAATTGGAGATCCTCCTTTGGTAGGACGTGATTCCATGATATCTGACTTTCTTTCTGGTTCGTTAGAATTGGCAGCAAACTATCTGTTCGAAAACGGACAAAACTTTGATTAGCTGTAAACAACGATGAACATCTTCCCCTTTATCTTTCTATCAGGATAACCCAACCCTTTTTTACCTTTACAAACCTCCTTTTTTTTCAATTATCTTTACTGTTGGTGAGATAGAGGGCTAAGTATGCTTATGTTAAGTGTGGCGTAGGACGAGGAAGCAAGAGAGAGAGAAACATGGAAAAAGATCGAGGTAGAGAGAGGGAAAAAAACAAAGTGCGTGGATCTTTTCTCTTTTTTTGGGGCAGCGAGGGAAGCTAACCAGGAAGAAGAAAAATGTGTGAATACGAGAGTAACAGTGAGAGCGTGGCACATACACGGGAAACTTACATTATACAATAAATAGCAATAAACAAGGCAGACTTACACAGAACATACACACACACAACACACACACACACACAGTTTGGCCGATTTCTTTCTCAGACAAGAACAAGTGTGTGAGAGAGACGCGCGCGCTTTGATGTCTTGTCCTTTACCTTCCCCCACCTTTTTGGGCCTTCCCCAGTTTTTATCGCTTGCGAGCCACTCTCCCGAGATTCAACAAAACGAATCCGGTATGCAAGGATGGACGAGAACTCCCAAGTCATTTCAGGGTCAGATGAATCGAACTTTCCTGGCTCACGGCGTTTGAGCAGCGGAGGGAATCTCAAGAGGAACAAAGTCAGTCGAGCATGCGACGAATGTCGTAAACGAAAGGTGCGTTTTCCCCTCTCTCTCTCACCTTATTCTATCCTCTATTTTTGCTGTCTTCTGGCGTGTTGTCTGCATATATCTATCTACCTATGCGGCAACAGATCCCCCTTTGCTCGTTAACGACTCGCCAAGTTTCACTGAGACTGATTGTTGACAACTCAGCAAAAAAAAATCTACACTATCCATCCAAAAAATAAGGTTCACAACAAACTGAATACAAAAGTTAGGTACGTTGCGACGGTGCCCAACCCTGTGCCCGTTGCCAGCGCTCCGGGTCCGATTGTGTCTTTGCCAAGGTTCCTCCCAAACGGGGTCCTCCCAAGCAGTACGTCGAGACACTTGAGCCCAGGCTGCGCGCTGTCGAGCAGGTTCTCGAGATGCTTCAAGACGAACCCGTCTTTGAGCCTCAACAGCAGCAGCAGCATCGCCAACAAATGCAACAACAGCAACAACAACAACAACAGCAGCAGCAGCATACTCGTGTACGAAGCCAATCGGGGGGCATGATCAGCAGTAGCAGCAGTAGTAGCGTATCTGACAGTCTCGCAGTGGGTGAGATGGGCCAGGGTCTGTATGCCCTCGATCTACCCACCCGAGCCGACTATATCTTCTCAGCGTCTTCACCCTCTTCTTCTTCCTCCTCCTCCTCTGCTTCTTCCTTATCTGACACGCACTACGTCTCCTATGCCGATCTGACCGAGCCGCCGCAACCGAAATTACACCCTCACGTTATTAACGCCACCGCGATTCATGCTGACCTCATTCACCTCTATTTTAACAAGATCCATCCACACCTCCCCATCCTGCATAAACACACTTTCTACAGACAGCTCGAATCGGGTCCACGTATCCTCCTTCTGAACGCCATTTACGCTGTCGCGTCCCAATGGACCCAATCCTCCCGTGAGAGCCCGCATCCGCCCGGCTGGGCCTACTACCAGACCGCATTCAGTCTGATCGATATCTATACCGACGTCCCACGCCTCTCCACCATTCAGGCCCTGCTCTTGCTCGTCAAGTACCAGGAGTACGTCCGTCGCCCGGGTTACTTTTGGCGCACCCGTATCTATCTTCAGCTCTGTATTCGCATGTGCAAAGATCTCGGTCTTGAGCGCGCATTTCCTATGGATGCCATCCTCGCCGAGCAGCGCAAACGCACCTTTTGGGCTGTCTATGCCCACGACGTTTTGATGAGGTAACTCGCACAGGCCATTTTGCGGCTCCCTAAAAACTCACCCGCCTTCGCTCCTTTCTTTTTTTTTTTTTTCTTTCATGTGGACAGCACTGAGCTGGGCTCTGCACCGCATTTCACTGAGCAGGACTGCACAGTGGACTACCCAGACTCGCCCGACGACGAGCATGATTTTCGTTGCACAGCCAAGCTTGTCCATCTCCACGGCAGCATTCTCCAATTTGCCCGGAGAAAGTATGATCATACCGCCAAAGAGGATGAAGGCCGTACCCTACGCGTGCTGCAGCAGCGCCTGGAGGAGCTTGCGGGCTCCATCAAACCTATGGGCCAGAGCAGCGCATCCTTTCAATTTATGCTCTTGCATCTCTCGACCATCCTGCTGCACCGGCCGTACACACTCGACAATGAGTCGAGTGTCTCCCAGGAACGGTGTACCGACTCGGCCTCGGCGATCACCCATATCGCCGAGACGCTCTTACAAACGGGTGGCATGGAGTGCATGTATTATCCCATCCGAGGCATTCAGCATACCATCCACTGCCTTTCGGCCGCCATCACTGTCCACCGCTGCTTGTCAGATATCCAGGGCCACAAGGAAGCCTGTCAAAAGTCGCTTGCAGTCATGCGCCAACTCCTCGGTCGCACCCCCGCTGTCGAGCTCGACTGCAATCCATCCATGAGTATGCTGAGCCCAGCCGTCGCCGCGATGGACGATCTCGCCATCGCGACGTCCCAGTCCTCTCCCTTATTAAACCAAAACACGGCCATGGTTCGGTCTAAAACGCGTCGCACCAGCGCGACCCCAGCCTACACCACTGCCTCCTCCGCCTCCACCGCGGCGCCTACGACGACTTCCGCAAAACGAAGATCACGCGCCGCGTCCCACCTCGGCACAGCCACGACGCCGATGGACCCTATGCAGACACACCCGCGTATGCGCATGAGTTATGCCGATCCGTCATCGCTTTACAACCTCCAGAGCTACTCCCAGCCCCCGTCGCCGACCACTGGGTATTTCATGGGCTCCAGCGGGAGTCCCTTCTACAAGCAGGCACTTTACAGCAGCTCTGCCGCGGCAGCAGCGGCAGCAGCAGCGGCGGCGGCGGCGGCAGCGGCGGCTCAACAGCCCCAGCCCCAGCAACAACCACAGCAGCCGCTGCCACAGTATGAGGCCTTCCCACAGCAACTCCAGTTCCAACCCCAGCAATTCCACCTCGAACATCCGAATGTACAGCCGCCACTGCACGAACCATCGCATTCTCAATACCAATACCACCAGCGCCAGGCGCTGAACCCTACGCGTACAACCTCAACGCCGCGGCAACCACCGACGACCACACCTCTCTCGCCCGTCAATAACCGCCGGCATACCATTTCGGGCGCCAACATGGACCGGTTCCAGCTGCAATACAGTGGTTCGACCGACATGCTAGTCGATAGCCCTATGGATCCCGCCTTACCGGACCCTCCTGCGGGCTCGATGATGGAGCTGCTCATGAACCAGTCTATGCCATGGGACCCTTCCTCTCCGTCTGTGCCTTCCTATCCACCGCAGCCATGATTGATTTCGAGAAGGGAGGGAAAAAACGTGCTTGTTTCTTTTTTATATAAAGAAAGAGACTAAAAGAAAAAAAAAGAGAGATGAACCCCCTGCATTGGCTCGCCCCATGGCTAATAGAGTACAAAGATGAATGCAAGACAAACAATATTGTTAGAGAGGAAAACGGAAAGGTAATGCGGAGTGATAAGTGAGAGGGCGTGGGTAATGATGAATGATGAAAAGAGTAACAAGATAGACAATCGTTTATCGCGGGTTTGGGTACGGCGAGCGAACGGGATGCGCACCTTGTGCTATGGGATGCGTACCCTGTGCGATGGGATAGGCGCCTTGGTTGGCATAGCCTGAGGGGTTGGGCCGCGGCAAAGGTTGGTGTGGTGGTGGTTGGTGTGGCGGTGGTTGCCGTGGCGGTTGGTAAGGGTTATGGATGGAGCCACCGCTGGGAGCGGTATGATAGGACGATGCCGGACTGTAGGGCACAGGCCCGGCGTTCATGGGCCCACGCGGGCCTGACAGGGTAGGCGAGGGAGCAGGGAAGGCTTCGGACTTGGGTCGGAAGGTGGGGACGTAGCCACCCGAGCCGGCCTTGACAGGGGCCTCCTTGGACGGGTCAAAGTAGTGGTGGACCGGGTTTTGTTGCAAGGACGACAGGTCGGACGTGCTATCGTCGTCGTAGTCGTCATAGGACGGGTGTGCTCCATTGTGGACAGGCCCCAGCTCGCGCAGCTTGCGGTCACGACGGCGGACAGAGCGGATGCGGCGTCGCTCAAAGTCTTCCCAGCGGCGCAGGGGCACCATGGACGGGTCAAATACACCCTCCCTATTACCATGATGCTCCCCCTTAGTCTCGCCCGTGACCTTGCGGGTCTCACCCCATGAGAAGTCATCAAAGTGCCAGAACGAATACACGGGAAGGACAAAGTTCCAGATCGGGAGTGCAAAGAGATAGATGATCATCCAGCCGAGGTAGACCCACTTTCGGGTTGTGATCAAGATCAGGAAGGCGGGCGAAAAGAGGACAATGATGAGCAGGATAAGGGGCACGGCGACCGTGAAACTCGTGATATTGGTCTTGGCCATGGAGGAGATCAACACCACGGTCAAGATGATAGCGACGGGAAGTGTCAGGGTGCCGATCAAGTCCATCAGGACGACAAACTGCATCGAGAAACAAAAGGTACCGCACAAGTTACGCACCAAGACAAGCTCAAACAGGTTGTGGATGGTCGAGTTGATCCACCGGCGACGCTGTGAGAGCAGGATCTTGAACTCGTCAGGCACGACTGTCTTGCAGATCGCGTGCGGCGTAAAGACCATTTTCCGATACGGAAAGTTACGCAGCATGAGGGTCGTCAGAAATCGATCTTCACCGAGCAAGAGAAGATTCTTTTGATGGAGGGTGGTCACCGTGTTTTGCGAGTATTCCTGGACAATCTCGGGCTTCGTAATGATGGGCACCCAGTCGCCGTCGCCTTTCCGAGCCTTGAGGCGATACATACAGAAACAACCCGGTAAACAGGTCACACCACCAAAGACGGATTCGAACCCCTTGGCCATGTGGTGCGAGATAAAGTACTCGTAGACCTGGATAGCAGACACCCAAGAGGCACGCTTGTTCGCGATCTTGGTCTCACCGCATAGGCCCATGATCAGGTTATCGTTCGCCATGCAGTTCACGAGCAGTCGAAGGGACGTTTCATACACCTTCGTATCCGCATCCACCTGGAGCAAACCCGCGTCAGTGATTGGCTCAGATCTATAATTAGATGTATCTTACCATGAGGACGAGCTCAAAGTAGTCGGGCGTCTTTTTCATGAGGTAGGTGATCTTCCGGAACAGTTCATAGTCGAGCGGGGTCATACGGTCGTTGTAAGTGACGCGGCTGAAGAAGTTCATAAGGATCAACTGCGAATCGCGCTTGCCACGGTTGCCGGCCTTGGGCTTGCCCTCTTCTTCGGGGTTGCCGCACTTGACGACGAGGATCATTGGGACCTTGTGGCCTTTGCAGACTAAAAAATTTAAAATGTTAAGTGCGAGCCTAAAATAATGAAATCCGAGGATCTGAATTAATTATCAGCACTAACCATAATGGCCAGCATAGACCTTGGCACGATTGTACTGTTTGGCGCCGTCCGCAACCGCAATGTAGGACATTGGCTCAGGGGTCTTGAACTCGGGCTTGTCAAAGGTGATCAAGGACAGGCAGATATCAGGTGTGGTCATGGACTCGCCACTACCGGTGATCATACCGTCTGCAATCAGAAACAGAAGCTTACGGTGGTCGGGGTACTGTGTGCGTGAGAGCGACTCAACCGTGTCCCGGATACCGTCCAAGCCCTCCGAGTAGCATGTAATGAGCAAGACTGTAAAGAGATCGTTGCCGACCTCGGCCACAAAGGCGCTGGTAGTGCTGACCATGCTCGCGCCCGAGTCGACGCGCTTGATGGGCTGCTTGATATCCGACATCTCCATCGCATTGCCGCCCTTGTGCGGTTGGCGCTGGCCCGAGTAGCGACCGATCGGGGCCGGCGTGCGAGACATCTTCCAGGACAAGAACCAGGCAAAGATGATGGCCATGAAGAAACGGGCCAGGACAATCGAGAGCACGACCGCGAGGGCAAAGAAGAGGACAATGGAAGCCACGACGCATCCCGGCGTCTGTTTGTCAATGTGGCCGGCCGTGTACTTTTGGACGAGGCAGTTCATGGCCGCGCGCAGCTCTGGCTTGCGAAAGAACTGCTTGGTGCCGTCGCGACCGCCCTCGGCAAAGCTGCTACCGAGGATGGAGCGGATGACGGTGTCGAGCTCGTCACCGCTGATGGGGTGTGGGTTGGCTGTAATATAAGGCCCCATGTTGAGCACGTTGCCATCGAGAACAAAGAAGTGGGTGAGGTTCGTGCCAGCGAGCTGCTCCCAGTCGTATCCGACCATGCGAGTCGTGTTTTCGATATCCAGCTTTTTGAACGTGGCTGGCGACAAGGGACCGAGCTTGCAGCCGCTGTAACCATTGTTACTGCTGCAGACGTCGAACGTGACGGCCTTGAACTGGGAAGCAGCGGGGTTGCCCGTATCAGAGCAGGCGGCAAGGTTACTGCCGTGCTGAAAGTAGTTTGTCACGTCTGTCCCGGGCACTTCTGCAATCGCGTAAAAGTCAACGTCGTCCTGCACCTTGTAGTTGGTAATGTTGAACTGCCATCCGCCGATGCCCAGGAGATCAGCTTTTGATAAATAAATTAAAAAGTATGAGGGTTATTGCTATGATATGTGTGTATATTTAATATATTAGACATACCACTATTAAGGGAATCATTAAAAGAAGCATAATTCGCCTGGTTATTCGACTGGTCGGAGGGGCACATGACAGAACTGAGGCCGATCGTGATGAAGGCAACGAGACCGCCCATGCATGCAATAATGAAGCACAAGGTGATTTTCTCTCGCCAGGCCTGCTGGACACCTGGCTCCTTTTTGCCCATGGCCCTCAGCATGGGTGGCACGGCCCAAAAGGTGACGACGCGGGATAAGAAAACCCACGGGTCGAACCAGCTTTGGTGTGTCGTGGGTTTGCCCGTCAGAAGAGGAGCAGGCTCCTGGTATCGATCGGGCCGGATCAGGGTGCGGCCGCGCTGTATATTTTGGCTGGCATTAGCGATACTGTTGCCTCCGGGAGCCATGCGTCGTGTGGGCGCTCGCCCAAGCGTGGTCGGCCGGCGTCCAAGCGTGGTTGAGGTCGAGTACGCTTCATTAGTTTGTCCAGGTACACCGCCACCAGCGGCATGATTGTAGCGGACTCCAGATCCAGGAGGGGCCTGCATCAGGATATATAGGTGACTTTATGGAAGTAAGAAGGATAGGCTGTATCGCGTCCAATACTCGGTGGACGGTTTAAGGCTGAAATAGTAGTACGTAGTGGTATAGTATAGTAGTGAATAGTAGAAAGAGAGAGAGAGAGAGATAAGGGTAGAAAAGGTACGTTAGGGAAAGTGGGGATGGTTTAGGATATGTAGTAAGGATCAGGAAGGGGTTTCTTGGAGAAGGGGAAAACGAACGGTACGTTAATCAAATCAATAAAAAGAGGGGCACCATAAGTTACTTTCTTGTTTAAAAAAAAAAAAAAAAAGAAAGGACGATAGATGAGCGGAAATGAAAAAACTGAACAATCAGAGAAAAACTGTGAGGGTGGGGTGAATAATGGAGGGTCGCACGCAGATCATTTGTGCATTTACTTTTTGTTGCCTTCTTTGCTTTCACATTTTAGACTTTTGTACGACTTGAACCAACCCAACGTAAATGGCACTCTAAACACCCGCCTGCTGCTTTATTCCACTCAACTTGAGCAAGTATTCCTCGCGTGTCGTGCCACTGCGCACTGGCGTCTTGTTCGTGCAATAGAGCTCTTCGGCTAATGCTTCTGCTACGGCGGTCTATACGTGTAGAAAGAAAGGAAAATAAGGGCAATCCCTTTTTGTCAATAACCTTCCTTTTTTGTTTTTGGTGATCTCTTTTTTTATATATACCCGTTCATTATAGTATACGACGGCCTGCCATGGCTCCTCTTCTGCGTTTCGTACCGCCAACGAATAGGCATTCCGCCGGGCCGGTGTATTGTTGTCGCCACCCTTCATGGTCACTTGCACCGCTTGTGCCTTGGTATTCTCCTGCCGGCCCACCTTCTCATCCTCGACTTTCTCGGCATCCTGAATGCGCTTGTTGGCCGCCTTGTACTTTTCATCCATCTTGTCAATATATTTGAATGCAGGTCGCATCTGGACTGTGCTGCGAACAGGCGTCAGATGGAGTCCACCTGCATGAATAGTGTGGTTGTCAATCCATCTCTCTCTTTCTTTCTTTTTCCGCAGCTATCCTTGTATCATACCTTCATGAAGCATACCGACCAAGTAGTTGGTCTGTGCAGGCACCTCCGTCGAATTGAGCGTCATCCGGTCCAAGAGCTCCTCTTCCTTTTTGTTCGAGCGCCCAAAGATATCCTCATCGTCGTGTTCATTTTGTTTATCGTAGATGGTCTGGACCGTCTTTTCGCTCAAGCCCATTGCGAAGTCTTCACCCCGTTCGGTGCTGTAGTTACTGGATCGCGTGTTGATGGGCAGATCGAGCTCGACCATATTGGCTTTGGATTTCAAGCGTGCTGCCATGGGTCCATTCGTGTCCGAGAAAGGCGCATTGCGCAGAGGATACTGGAAGAGGTATAGGTTTTTGGCCAGCGACGAATTCAAATAAACCGGCACTTCAGCCACGACCTCGTCGTCATCGTCGTCATGCACGTTCGCCGGATCCAGCTCTGCATCAGGTGCACTGGCGAGATCACTGCCAAAGAGCTCTGGAGGAGCTGGCGTCGGTGTGGATTCTGCTGAGGACATGGTGGTTTGCAGTGTCAAAAAAAAAAGAGTGTATGCAAAACTTTTTCTTCGCGTCCCGATTCCCAAATGCTGAGATTGTTCGATTTTTGTGCATCACATCCCACCCTGTGTGTGTTATTCTTTCTCCATTTTAACCGACGTTACTCTTTTTCCATCGCTGACGCCTTTAATAAAAATGTAGCACACAATTTGATATTACCACATCGGTACATTCCTTTGTCTGAAGGATTATGGACAGGTTATCAAAGACTGTGACATTATCTGATAGTAATCAAGACACGTACGGAAAGAGATACCGATATTGATGGTGATAGCAGATAGTATGTCAGTTTGAAGGGCTACTTGGAGTTTCATTAGTGCAAACTCCTGGGTCAGAGCCGTATCTACGCAAAGTATTCTACTCAAAACTATAGCAGCATGTAATGGCGGCGGGCAACTGCGTAATAAATCACGACTTGAGACGTAATACATAATGGACCCTCCCGATACACTACCAGTGCCGCTTCACGATACGGGGTACAAGAGAACGAGTTCAAGGGAAAGTACTCGTTTGAAGGATGAGAGTATTCGCAAATGTCAGGACGAGTAAGTTCAATTAATAGACAAGGTTGTTTCGCTGTCAACATGTTTATGTCAAACTGACAATTTTCAAAATCTGGCTATGATAAAGTATTTTTGCGCTAAGCGAAGTCAGGATGTTCAGACGATGGGCATATAATTGCGGAATCTGCATGGATATCTTTGTCTTCAATTCGCTATCTCGCACTTATTTGTACAAGTATGGACAATCTCTCCTGCCAACCATGAGATAAAATTCTTAGTGCATAGAAGTTTTGGTTCCTTTGGAATCGGCAGGTATCAGTACTATCGGAAAGACATTGAACATATTTCTATAGTATGAGCAGATCTGCAACGCTTTCTTGGACGCTGATAGATCTGATGACGCGAACATAATGCATTCTTCAAAGAATTATATGAAATGTCTGCCTTTGCTCCCATAGTATAATATACAATATCCTTGCCAGTATGATGCCTTATGATGCCTTATGATGCCTTATGAAGCCTTATGATCGGGGATATATACGCGAGGTTTGGACAAATTGACTCTGGTTACCGGTCCAGTTCGACGAGGATACAATATTTGGTCCTCGTCTTGGTGATCCAGATGACATGAGTAATCATAAAGAGATAAACAATTTTTTCTTTCCTTACCACGTTATGTCGAGCTTTGGGTTGTCATGCTCCAAATATCGAGAATTGTAAAGAACGTACTGTACTGTACAAATTGCTACTTTTAGTCTGAGTACCTCTCCTTGTCTAATCACAACAAGTGACGCACACGGACAATAAACTCAGTTTTCACTGAAAAAAAAAATGCATAATCCTGTAGCTGGGGAGCTTCTGCTCTTTGTCGTCTACAATGTCAGCATACCCGGGAGAAGACGGTAATACTGGAATCGTCACAATCAAAGTATACGTTCAACAACTAATGCGTTGCTTAGAGCTGAAAGACTTTCTACAAACGCACAGGTGTCCAAGATTCCCAAGCTTTATCAGAGAACACCAAAATGATATTGCACTATGGTCGGTCGGTTTAGCGGCAAATAGCGCAGCACGTCTTCACGGGATCTGGCTCAATCGGTACAAGGAACTACTTGAAGACGACAACAGAGATATTCAGAGGTGAGAGAGTAGTTGTTCACATACGATTGATACTCATCCAATGTGGTTCCGCAGCAGCAAAAAAGTTGCATATGATCGTTTGCGATGGGACACAATCATGGTTGAAGTAAACAGGAGGGTATGTGCTAATAGATATTTCATTTGACGCTTGTTGCTGATAACTTTGTGTATTTGCAGAGGAACTTGGCACATACCTTCAAAGAACAAGCGCTCGACTTGTTGGTGGTATCTGCAGAGCCAGCCGCGGCGGAAGGTCAACGAGTAA